>CM062821.1:3602044-3875640 GCA_031772345.1 Himalopsyche anomala
ATAAATTTGTTTTGTAGTGGGTATTAACAATCTGATTATTTTTTCATATTGCAGAGTTGACTTCAATGTCCCACTGAAAGATGGAGTAATAACTAACAACCAAAGAATTGTGGCTGCTCTAGATTCCATCAAATATGCTGTTGACAAAGGTGCAAAGTCCGTGGTTCTTATGTCCCATCTCGGTAGACCCGATGGACAGAAGAATCTCAAATACACTCTTAAACCCGTAGCAGAAGAACTGAAAAAGCTTCTAAGCAGGTAAAATTTTATTTTCCTCATTTCTTGTATGATATTTAAATTTATATTATAATGATTTACACAGCTTTTTTGTGCTTCAAATATTGTTTGAACAAAAATTCATGTTATTATGTAAAATAATAATATTATATTGTCCTGGAATTGTATTGTATTAGGAAAGTACATGATGCAAGTTAATAACTTTGTTATTCTACTGGTCATGTTACTAGGTGTGACTCGTGTTTTGCCTATTTGAGAAACATCTTCAGACTACCACTGGTTACCACTGAATCCATTATATTCCATCATTTTTCTTTAAAAATGTTTGCATTTTCCATTAACTTACATTACACTAGGGTAGTTAAATGATTTCCTTTAGACAGGCCTGATTTATATATCTGTAATCTAATAGAGTAATACTCAAATAACTTCAATGAGATATACTTAAAAATGTTTGTACAGTGGAACCTCTCATAACAAGTTTAATTTGTTTCAGAATCTTACTCGTTATGTGAAAAACTCGAAACAATTTGTCCCATATAAAACAATGTAAAATCCAATAATGCGTTCCTTGCCAGAATTTTTTTTTTTTAAATATTCTTAACGTTTATTATAGTAAAATTACATACTTATAAATTGTTAAGGAGCATAACAACCTGGAATGTGAAAAACAATGAAACTCCATAAGCTTTTCGGTGGTCAGCTCTTGACTGTACTCTTTCACAAGCTCATCAATTTTGTTGTTATCCATCTCCAGTTCCATGGTATTGGCCAAAGATACAATCTCGTTGACTGTAGACTTTACGGGTACTGTTTTAAACTTCTCAAAATCACATTCGACAACCCTCCTTGGCAAAGCTTCTACCTAGCTGAAGTGAGGGTTCTCTTGGTAACCCCTTGCTACGCCTTGTCAATCATCTTGAGGCAAGCAATGATGTGAAAGTGATCTTTCCAAAACTCTGCGTCACTCGTTATGCGAAATGTTGCTCGTTAAGGGAGCATTTTTTTCACAATCTGTTTTGCTTGTCATGCGAATTACTCGTTATAAGAAGTGCTCGTTATGAGAGGTTCCACTGTACATTATTTTGTAAATGAAATCAAAGAAGAAGCACCTAGAAGGCTGCAAGTTCCCCACCTCTGCACTAGACATATCATTGGATGAGATGGTTATAACATTCATTCTATTTGTAGTCTATGCGTATTTTCCAGTCCAGTCCAATTGGATATCCTTGGTTGTGTGGTCAATGTCGTTGACTTTGGTTGCGGAGCTCACGGGTTTGAATCCCAGTACGGACAGTTAATGAATTTATTGATTTTTGTTTGAAGACATGGATGTCTGTAATGTCTAAAAATTTCCTTTCACCCATCCTATCCTAAAAACGGGATGTAACAGAAGCAATTAGCTAACCAGTAATCCTGTCCTAGACCTATCCTATCCCTACTCCCATTGATAAAGGAAGGTTGTTACTAAGTAACAATCAGTTATTGAAGATAACTTCATTACGAGTCCGTTTACTACACATTTGGAGTGGACATTTTTAAAAAATAAATTAATGTTAAATTTTCAGAGAAGTTGTATTCCTCTCAGACTGTGTTGGTGCTGAAGTTGAGGCAGCATGTGCCAATCCAGCAACTGGATCCATAATCTTACTCGAAAATGTTCGTTTCTATTTGGAAGAAGAAGGCAAAGGTGTTGATGCATCCGGAGCTAAAGTAAGTTCTTAACGCAGTTTTTATTCATTGTTGGTTTTCTTTTATCGATTGTACTTTGGATTACTTTTTTTATCGATCATTGAGAACTATTTTTGTTTGATTGATTTTTTCTCATAGTTTTCTGACATGCAACCAATCTTTGCGGTTCTCAATTTGTGTCAATTGACAAGCATTTTTTATATCTTTGATGATATAAAAACAATCATAGTGAGCGTCATCCATTGTCAAAAGCACCATTGTTAGCGTCATCTTTCAATAAACTCATGTTTGATCTTTCCTTTTTGCTTACGCGCTACAGAAGGAGATCAGTAACTGTATGCTTATAATGAAATTTCGAAAGATAATCTTCAATGTGGATATTTTTTAGGCCAAGGCAGATCCCGCAAAGGTGACCGAATTCAGAGCCAGTCTTAGGAAGTTGGGAGATCTCTACGTCAATGATGCCTTTGGTAACTTGAATTTACAGTAGATCTTTATAATATAGTGACAGCTGATCTTCTGCTCGATGAGAACCTTGTATTTCTTGGCCAGTTAGTAGATGGATGCTATAAGCTTATCACATCTTCTGAGAATGTCCAAATAGCTACAGAGAATGGTGAGAATATCTTAAGACGATACGACTCATGGTCAGATTTATTTCACTAATCGGCCAAACGAACACGGTTGCATATTCTAGAGAAAATTGAAAGGCAATTAAAAATCACAGAAATTTTATGGAGAGAGTAGATAGATAGGCTCTTCTTGAAACTCTTTTCCTTTCCTCACACCGTAATGCATTCAGTTCTTGGGAAATTACCTGGACCACTTCCTGTGCAAACTTTTTATCACACTTATCTCTGTTACACTTTTAGGGTGTTCACTGTCAATACTTGGTGGAAAGGCATTATATTAATAAAAACACAATATGCGAGCATTGTCAACTGTCAGTTGACAATGCTGAGAGATCAAAATTCTATTCTATTCTGAATGTAATCCACTTATCTCCGATCCTGAACGTGATCCACTATGATGATATACTATTATATATGAAAAGAATTTGAATTGCTATTTCAGTAAATAAAATATTCTGTTTTATAGGAACTGCCCATAGAGCACACAGTTCTATGATGGGAGAAGGATTTGACAAAAGAGCGAGTGGATTTTTGCTAAAGAAAGAATTGCAATACTTTGCTAAGGCACTTCATGAACCTGAAAGGTTTGTTATGAATCCATACATAAAAACATATTTTTTTAATGTTCAATATTTACATATTTGCTTGTGCTTTTTACAGGCCTTTCTTGGCGATTTTGGGAGGTGCTAAAGTTGCCGACAAGATTATGCTGATTGAAAATCTCCTCGACAAGGTTAACGAGATGATCATCGGCGGAGGGATGGCATATACTTTCCTTAAAGAGTCTTCGGGAATGAAGGTGTGTATTATTTTTTGTATACTATTACTGGATGGGATAAATAATTTATAATAATCAAAATGTTACTGTTATTACTCAAAAATCTATGACAGTATGTAAACGCGTTGATTTGGGATATCATATTTCTATATTTTTTCAAACTTCTTCCTCGCTCATACCTATTCCTTAGTATTTGTTGCAAATCTCTGTTTTTGAAACTGAGTATGATTTTCAGGATGTTATCGTTGAATTTCATGCATTGCGTTGATAGCTCTACAAGAAGATAGTCAGTTCTTTTCCAATACTATGTTCGCAAATAGGAGTATCTTGAACTGTTTTCGTATCTGCAATTTCTTCACAATATTGTTATGTTCTTGGATTATTGTGTGTAAAATAAAATACTTTAAGAGTAGAACTAAAACTATGTTATGGGCAATTTAGCAAAGTACTATGTCATGGGCAGGATCGGCTCGAGGTTTTCTGCACCTTTGTGCGAAGCTAACTAGAAACTTAATGAGTTGATAGCACTAAAATCTTAGTGCGGCATCTGTCCGCCTGTGTGCGTCGTATACTTTGCACACGCCGCAAGCTGATCCTGGTCGTAGACGACTGATTAAACTAAAATACGGAACGAATGCACCTAGGGTTGGAGAATCAAAAAATATACGAGTTGACAATGGTATATGAATCGTTTCAGCCGCAAAAATAGGGGTGCTCGATGAATTTTTAAGCACAGATAGAAACTGGACCAAACCATTATACCCTCTTATCTTCAATAATAAGCATTGTACTTTTGAATATCTGATTATGGTTGTTATGACTTTTTACTATGATTGACTATTTTAAATTGGCACCAACAGAATGTATGCTTTGGAAAAATGGCATCAAAATATCTGGATGCTGTATACTGAGAAATTCTCAAGTATTTAGACATATTGCTATTAAATGCTAAATAGTACCTGCTGTGTTTCTTTTCTAACTGACATTTTAATTCATGAAGTAGTTAGAGCAAACAATATACATGATAATGATAATGTTTCTACATCAAACGATTGTATTGTTTTCCAGATTGGCAATTCTTTGTATGACCCAGAAGGAGCCAAGATCATTCAACAGCTTTTAGATAAAGCAAAAAAAAATAATGTTCAGATTCATCTTCCAGTTGATTTCGTCACCGCAGACAAATTTGATGAAAATGCACAGGTAAACAAACCTTCATTATTATTCAATAAAACCTACACTAATATATTGGGAACATTGTATACATTTAAATGTGTAGAATTGTACTATATTGATTTTGAATTATATTTCAGTCTGGCACTGCTGATGTAGCTTCTGGCATTCCTGACGGCTGGATGGGTCTTGATGTTGGCCCTAAATCACAAGTTCTCTTTGCCGAACCTATCGCCAGAGCTAAAGTTATCGTATGGAATGGGTAAGGTATTATTTGAATAGGGTAAAAATATCAACGTATTTCAGTTCTACAGTTTTTTATATTTTATGCGTTGATAGCTATTTCGGCTTTCGCCATCGTCAGAACTATGCTTAACCTTTTCCCCACTATGCTAAAAAATCCCTTGAGCTCCGATGATATGTATTTTGTACAACATATGAAAAAGTGATTTAAAAATCGGAAAAATTCGAGTATTAATGAATATTGATTTTATTGATGATATTTCAAGTATAAATTTATCTTTTTTTTTGTAATATTATCGCTGAAAAGTGCCTGAAATCAAGAAAAAAAGCATCGCAAATAGCCGGCAGAACCACTGCATCGAACGACTTATATGCTACTGAATTATCGGTCGGCCGTGGTTACAAAAAGTACACGCATGCCAAATGTTGACCAGTGGTTTCAAATATTTTTCGTTGAATAAAAAGACAATGTGTGTAAATACCACAAATATATATTTTCATTACAAAAATGCATGTAAAATATAAAAAGAAATTGAAAATTGAACATGAAAAAAACTAATGAAGATACAAAGACAAAAATGTAAAAAATAATGCAACTGGCATTACACATAAAAAAATACAATAATAGACTAAATAAAAATAATAAAAGATTTTAAGTACTTTTTCCACTTAAATTTATTTGATCAGGACCGGTTTCGCTCCTCACGAGCATTATCAACTGATAAGAAAAATAAATTGAACAGTGCTATTTATACAAATTAAATTGAAATAAAATAAAAAGGTGTTTATTATTGATGATTTCTTAATTGTATGTTATAGGTGTTAAGCATTTTAATTTTGTGTAATTATAATCTCATTTGTGAATCCTTTTAATTGTTAGTAATTGCTTACACCTTTTTATTTTATTTCAATTTAACTTGTATAAATAGCACTGTTTAATTTATTTTCCTTATCAGTTGATAATGCTCGTGAGGAGCGAAACCGGTCCTGATCAAATAAATTTAAGTGGAAAAAGTACTAAAAATCTTTTATTATTTTTATTATAATGCCATTCCACCAAGTATTGACAGTGAACACCTTAAAAGTAATAGACTAAATTTAAATGTCTAGTGTGCGTTCACTTTCTCACAATCTGAACACGTAATCATTTTTTTTCTGTGTGTCGTACATACAGGTTTTTTGCAAATATTGCAAACCAACGTGCTCTTTTTTTTAGTTGGATAAGGGCAAAATCTACAAGATTTTACCGGCGCTCATAGGCTTTAAATCTTCCATTATTGAAAACCTTATTAAAAAGAAAACAATGAATATAGTTTTTGTTTGGTTTCATTGAAAGTTTTGTATTGCTTATTTTCAGACCTGCCGGGGTGTTTGAATTCGAAAAGTTCGCCGGAGGTACCAGAGCTTTAATGGACGGAGTAGTTGATGCCACTACCAAGGGAGCCATCACCATCATCGGTAAATAATATATATTTAGTTGTTCATATCGAATATAAAATGATACTTATTTTAAATATGTTTTATGATACCTGTGTTTTTTTTTTCTAGGCGGGGGTGACACAGCGACGTGCTGTGCAAAATGGAATACAGAATCCAAAGTGTCTCATGTTTCTACCGGGGGTGGAGCATCGTTGGAACTTCTCGAAGGTATGTCATATAATTTACATCATATGTTTCAGCTCAGTCACGAACCTCATCTCTTTATGATCTTCATTGATGATTCAAGGCAATTACTTAAATTCAATCTTATTCCCCATAGATGCTTTTCAATTCAAATCCATCTCATCAGATTTGTAAAAATTACATTTTAATCCTCCATAATTTATAATTTTTACGTCATTTCGTAAAAATATAATAATCACAGCGTTCCTAGTGAAAAAAATTGCTAACCAGCATATTATTACTACATTTTTTATTACTTTGCAACTGAGGTTTTAATTAAAATAGGCTTACAGTCTTCACTGTTTGTAATGGATGTTGGTTTGAATTATTTCTTTAATATGTATGTTCTTTTGTACTAATGTCAAAACCAAGTTTCTAACTGGTTTCAGTCAAAAATGACTCAAGCTGGTTTGACAAGTGCGTACTATACTGTTACCGGATTCTTCTGTTGTCACTGCATTAAATAATATATATTGTTTTTTTTTAAGTAGCAACCTCTGTGGCCAGATTTGCATTCAAACTTCTGAGTGGAAAAATCAAAATAATTAACAACTGACTTTCATTTCTTGTTTCAGCGAATACGCCCTTAAAAGATAATGGACAATATTGAACTGTCCAAGAATAACCAATTCTTTTATTCTTATCCACACTCTTAAAACCTTGATATAAAAACGACTATTGTTTCAATTGGACACAAGTATAATTTTCATTTAATTTGTGTAAACCAGTTGGGTTAAACTATACAACTAATGTGTACAGTTGTAAATTATATTGTTATTGTGTGAATTATATTGTTTACGTAAGTAACGTCTACCTGTAAATTTGACGTTTAGTTGTCGTTAAATACAAATTTCGCCATTCTAGGGTTGGTATGTTTTTCGGTTCTGAGTAGTCAACAAGTAGTTAGCAATTTTAGGGCATGAATCGATTCTGACAATTTGCAAACTGTCCGATGCTATTTTGAGATTCTAAGAATCGCAACCATTCGCAATACAGTAAATTCAAGCAACGAAAAGTGAGTCATTTTATCAGAAAACAGTCAGAAGTACGCAGAAGAACAGCACTAAAATTCTCATGTTTTGTTTAATTTTTTTAGGAAAAGTGTTGCCAGGTGTTGCAGCCCTCACAGATGCGTAGATCTAAATAAGATGTGTCTTCCGGAACAAAATGTTGCTAGTGACCAGTGTAGTGAATAAGAATACCTGTGATTTAAACAACCGTACTGAAATTTACTGTCCTAAATTAATTATTTGTCATAATATTTTGGAAATCATTTAAAGAACTGTTTAATTTATGCCAATGTTTTCATTTTGAGCACTATGATAGAATCTTCATAGTATTTATAATGTGATAATAAATGTACCGAAAAATTTCATAATAATGTTCTGAAAAGACAATACGCTAAAGCTATTAGACTGTGTTCCGCCGTATCGGGCAATATTTGCATAATATTTTTTTACAATATGAACATGTTATTTATGAAATGTCTCATGTGAAATGAAATTTCCAGCACAAATTTCAGTGAATAAAGAAAATTGCCATAATACGTAATATATTTTATTTCTAAAAACCAAAACTCATCAAAAATACATTATTTACAATTTATTGTATAAATTTAATAAATATGCTCAGACTTATTCTAAATATGAAAATAAATTAAGTGATTGATACTAAAATACAATGTTGATATTGTATTCAGCTAGTGATCACGATACGCATAGACACAGAAGCGTTTGGGGCAAATTTGAAATGTAATTTTCATAACATGTGTGACAAAATACGATTCTGTCTGGCGTCTTGTATTTAGCAAACAATTTTAGTTAAAAAAAAAGAAGTTGAATTAACAAGAGGATAAAAGAAAAACTTGAAAATATTTAACAATCAAAATTACTTCTAATTTATTATTATACAGCTTAAAATTAATCAAAACACCACATTGGTATGGATACTCCCATGATTAAATAGAAAAATTATTTCTAATTTTATATTGATTGCTTGCTTGATTTGCCTAGTTGCTTTCATCCACCAATTACCTGAAACAGCATCAAATCTTAACAGAATCTTAACGTTCAACACTTTTTATAGTAACATGCATGTACTATATTTTTGATATTATATATTAAAAAAAAATCTGCAAATCTACTACATTAAAATCTTAATTTTAAAATAACAATGTTTTGTACTCTTATTATTAATATTTTGGTATTAATCATTGGCAACAAAATAAATGGTCAGAATTTAAATCAATTTCTGGTCAGAATTTAAATCAACTTTTGGTCATAATAAAATTCAATTTTTGGTCAGAATAAAAATGTTAACGGTCAGAATAAAAATACTAACGGTCAGAATAAAAATAATAAACGGTCAGAATAAAATTAATAAACGGTCAGAATAAAATTAATATACGGTCAGAATAAAATCTATTGTACGGTCAAATTTTATAAATATTTCGGTCAGAATAAAAAAAAATGAAATTAATAATCCTTTTTTTTCAACATTCATGTTATGTGTGGAAAAGCAGACTCTTATAATGAGTCATTATTATTACAAATAACGCATCATCTGATTACATACCACTCGGTTTGTTTATATAAAGGTAGGGATCCACCGAAGTGCAGTGGATGTAGGATTCCAAGAGGAACCAAGGCTTTATGATGAATGTTGTTAGTTTTCACTTTTTTAAATTCAAATAAAAAAAAAAAACCTCTTTCAATTAAAAAAAAATAGTGTTTTCCTTACAATAAGTGTATTATGTCGATTGTAGAAAGGAAAAAGGACGTAACCCACACATATCAAAATTTACAAAGGGCGCAAAAACGTGTTTTGATGATTTTGGGCTATATGCAAATTAATAATTATACACAACCTTGAAGTGCACGGAGACTTCTAAACTGGTGTTTAATTGACATAATCTAATATTAATTAAGAAATTATCTAGGAAAAACCTTTATTTCAGTATTTTTTTACAATGTCATCTTTTTCAAACTTAAAAGTTAAATTTATATACTAATTCGGCATTTTCAGCTTCCATCCTTTTGATAGAATGTGTGTCAAGTTGTATACATTGTGATTATCGAAAAAAAAGCTGTTTTGGAAAATTGAGGGTTACGTCCTTTTTCCTTTCCACAGTCGCTATGAATTGTATCATAGCAATTATTTATCTAAATGTTCTTTCCAAAAATATTATCCTTTCCTTTACTCTCTTCAGAGCAGATCACAATGTATCGAATTGTACAAATAATAAAAAATAGTTGCAACTTTTAGATTATTTAAAATTATTTAATAACCAAAAGAATATCGGTTAGGCGGAAATACCGTGAACATTTTTTAAATAAAAACTTTTTTTGACACGAAACATACAAATGCCAGGATGTGGGAACCTAGTCTATGAAAACTGTCAATTCTTCCTTTGGGCGCGCAATAATAGTGATTCATTCAATGACCGTGGCGGTAGTAGCAACGCTCGTCCAATCGCCCATTGGACGATTTGCCGTAAGCAACTTCACTTTGCACCAATAGCAACGCAATACGATGACATCATATCATCAAAAAAAATCAGACCATCTGTCAAAATAAATATGACCGATTCCATTTAAATTCTGACCGATCCCATTTATATTCTGACCATTTAATATAAATTCTGACCATTTAATATTTATTCTGAACACTTAATATAAATTCTGACCATAAATTATTTATTCTGCCCTCTGTAATTCTGACCGATACATTATGACCATTTAATATAAATTCTGACCAGTGTAATATAAATTCTGACCGATGTATTAAAAATTCTGACCGAAACTGAATTAAAATTCTGACCGTTTAAATACGGGCCTTAATCATTATAGTCTAACAATAAAATACTAACAAATCTGTACAGAATGTGTTATATTAGTCACCTTTTCGTATTCTAATTAACTTTTTGGTATTAGTTAACTATATTTAATTTCGTTTAAACTTACTTGCTAATTCTCAATAATTGGCTTGCATCCAGTCAATGATCTTTTGAAATCGAGTAACATTTTGAATTTCATTCTTCAAACAATAATACTGCGTTTGTGTTAAGTATACAAAATTGGAGATGTTGGCGAAAAATAAACAAGAGTCAATTAGAATTCCATTTACTTCTTAGTTAAAATAAATAATTTTATGTTAGATATTGACTACAGTTATCCGGTTGTGTTGAAGAATCACGATGAAAATGAAACAATACCAATGACGCCTGATACTATGGCTATTTGAATTGCCGTTAGGAATGGCATGATCCTCGTCTGAGAACCAGATAGCCCGTCTGCTCCAGGAGAACATCCAGGACACGCGCATTTATTATTGATACATTTTCCTTTCTCGTCATTGTCAGTGATGCATTCCTAGAAGAAAGAAATGTGAAGTTTGTCAGATATAAACGTTGAGAATTTTTTTTTTTAACCCTCATTGTCATTTCACAGCTGCCAAATTTAGTGACAGTTTGAAAAAGAATATAATTTAGCTTGTGACAGTCGGTGAAAATATAATAATATTATGTATTGGTAAAAATGAGCTTCACTAAAACGGCATTAAAAATGTAGTTTCACTTAAAACACACTTTCACTGTAACATATACAATAAATCTAAATAACTAATTAAATTAACTGTGGCGATTATTATACATGAAATTCACCACATTGTTATTTGATTATGATTGAATACTCAAATAAAAACAAATGCAGTTGAAGTTTCAGTTAACTGACCTGATTGGCAGTGCATCTTTGACCCATACTTCTAGTCGTCCAGCATCGCCCGTCTTGCTGGTGAAAATCGTATTTACACTGGCACTGCATTCCTATGCAGGACGTTTCGTTCATAGAGTACATGCATTGGGCTTCAATCTCACACATTTCGTTCAGAGTAGTAGCGGCTGTTAAAAGACACATCATTAATATATTTCATATTAGGACCTCTGCTATTAGATCAGTATTTTTTTTCAGTACTGTATGTATTACTATGATAGGCTACTTTCTACAATATCTTATGATGATATTTCTTGTCAATATCAATCTTCCAGTTTCTCCTTTTGTCATTTTAAATTTACATTACACATTATATTGATAGACAAGCTGCAATTTTTTTAGACAAACTAATAACATTCATGATCTATTAACTGGTTTTTTTTACAAACAATATAATTAATATGTATAACTAATATTTATCTGCGATAAAATTAAATGTCACTGTTAATATGAATTTACTACATCGGAAAGTTTCAATGAGGTTCTTCTGTTTTGTTTTACATAAGGAACATTTATAAGGTTTATAAATTTCAACAGACCTTTAAGACATCTGTTTTCATCAGAATGCAAAACATAGCCGGCATTGCACCTGCAAACATTGTTACAGCGAGTGTTGTCACCTGAGCAGTGATCGTTGTCTTCGCAAGGATCCCCCATCATGGCATCTTTTAGACACCTTAAAAAAGAAAGAATCATTGATAGCTTGAAATTCAGATATATACAGTTTAGAATTTCGACTGATGGTGTTTGATGGAATTTCAATTTCAAATTTGAATTGTCTGAATGATGTACTCTTCCATTAATATTGTCGTTAACGACCCGGGTTTCGCCTTTCGGCATCTTCAGGTTTTATCAAGTGCATTCATTAACAACAAGATTAATGGAAGAGTACATCATTTAGACAATTCAAATCAGATATATACATCGGTTATAGTGGATTGTATTTACCTGGTGCCCCCGTCTCTTGGACTGTGCAGCATGGTACATTGACAGATACCTCTTACGCAGTAAGCTTGGTTGCTGCGAGAGTCATCATCACCTAAGTAGCAGTTCTGTGTCACAACACATCGTTGACCAATTACTGAAATTTATTAATGAAATCGTTTATTTAATTATTTTGGTGTGATTTTTTATTCTTCATTAGTGGGTTGTGCTTGATTGTCTCTTAACTTGATACTTTGTGCAAAGTACCATTCTGGGTTAATATATTTTTATATCAAGTAAATGCAAATTCAATCAATCATAAATTTTTGTCATGTTTCTCAGGAAAAACTGCTCAGTGTGTACATATTCAACCAACATATTTGTAATTTTTTTTGAGATGAAAGTTTAAAATCAATTTAAAATATCATTTACATTTTTTTTTTAAATTAACACTGTTAGATTCCAAGGCTTAAAAAATAGCAATAAAACATTTATATCAAAAATATTTTAAGTCAATCATGTTCCGATATTATTCTCATGGCTTAATACTAACATGCAGTTTCGTAGCATCGTCCCTCATCCAAATGTGCTCCTTGTTTACACCGGCACGCCCCTTCGATACATTGTGAGTGCACAGAAAGCTTCGACATGCATTGTATGTTTATTTTGCAGCTGTCCCCCAAATTGGTAGCCTCTGAAAAATACAAATCATTTTAAATAACTATAAATGCATTTTACCTAGGTCCTAGGTGACCGAATCAATATACATCTTTATGTTATTTAACATTTCAAAGAACGGATTTTTATAAATATGCTTATCATCATAATGATTCCTGAAGACGAGCATCGAGCAGTCTTGTTCCAACTTCTTCTTAAAAATTGAGGCATAACTGGTAAGCCTACATTTTAATACTATATCAGGTATCTTTATGCTTTATATTAATATTACATAGATGTTTTAAACAAAAACAAAAACCTTTAAGGCATTCTCGAGTGTTGTTGAGTTGCTGTATGAAATGGTTGTCTTTGCACTCGCAGAATCCTTTCAATCCAGAAGTTTTGCAGAATGCATTGTCCGGGCAGTCAGCATCAGTCCCGCAGGTGTTACCAGTTCTTCCTGAGAAATAATAATCATTATATTATAATAATTATAATTTATAGTGTATGATATTAAATTATGTTCATAGTAAATATGATATCTATCCAGAGTATTATTTATTCATTTAACAAAAATACACTGTTTCGTAAAGAAGCTCATTATCAGGATTTTTTTCTTGTAGTAGGTAGTAGAGGTCTGCATGGGCCCGTAAAACGGGGCCGTGTTCGGGCGGGTAAACGCATTTGAGATTCGGGCTCGGGCCGGGCCCGGGTAAGGAATTTATTCATTCAGAAAAATATTTCAGACTATGTTCGTGTCATAAGTCAGCCATGATGATTTTAATTACTACCAGTACTATAGAGAATCGTAAATTGTTTGTAAATTTGTAAAAAACGGGCTTTTTTTCGTGCTAATGAGTATAAATCTGGGCTTCGGGTCGGGTTCAGGTAACAAGTGTGGTATTAGACTTGGGCCTGAGTTTTTCGGGCTCGGACCAGGTAATTTTGTAAAATTTCGGCCAGTGCGGACCTCTAGTAGGTAGGCACTTGAACAATAAGTACAATTTCAGCTCTAATTTTCTGTTTTCCCAGTTTTCTAATTCCAATATTTCTTAAAACAGGGTTTAACTAGGTTTGTTAAGTTTCACAAAAAGCACAATTCAATTAAAATATCGAAAAACAGTTTAATTTTTTTAAAACTTTGTTTATTTATTTTCATACACACTTAGTAAAAAATACTAAAATTTTATTTGGTGCTTCTATTTGGCGGTGGAATATTTATACTTCCACAACCAAAATATTTAAAAAAAATAACCTAAATATAATATTTTCAACACATTCATTGATGTATACTGACTACTAAACTATATATTTCATTTTGTTTTATTTGTAACCAAGGCAGTTTGAAGTCAATATATTAACATTTTGAATGGAACATATTGAATCTGGGTTATCAAGATGTAAATGTTGGCTATCGAATGTTACAAATTTGATTAACTAAAAAACCGAGTTTTCAAACCGGGTTCATGAAAAATGACAGACTTTACACCAGGTCTATCTGATTCTAAAAATGCAGAGAGTGCAATTAGGAATTCATTAGAAGTATATATGTTACACCGAATCGGTGAAATTGCCTATTTCACGGAGTCGGCAGAAATTTTGCTGAATGCGTGAATTCGGCAAGCCCGTTGCCTATTGCACGCATTCGGTAATATTTCTGCCGACTGAGTGAATTCGCCAGGGTGTATAATTATTGTCTATGGTCAGTGTATAAATTCTTTAACTGTCAACATGACAGTTGAAAAAATAATTTTGACACAGAAGTCAAATTTAGCTTGGCTGTAATATTGTCATTATTGTTTTTGATTGTGAATGCAGAATGATGACGCGTTTTGAAAAGATTATTTCTATACCATGTTCCAACCATTTTTCACGAACTAACTAAAAGGGCCAATCTTCATATTATTAATAACGCTCAATGCGGATCTTGCCGTGGAATTCGCCTAATGATAACGGTATTTTGAATAGCACATTTTCGAAATGTCGTTCTATCCAATGAGAGCGGATTATTTTAAGCCGCGCGTGAATGTTCTGATATCTTCCCGTTTGAAAAATCGATATTTCTTGGTGTAGAGCTGAAGTATTCTATCACCATGGATCATAATATTCGAAAATTTTCGAATAATCAAAGATTTTAATTCGATTATCGAAATGAATCGTTGGATCGTGTGAATCAAGTGAGAGCAATATTATTTGGAGCTGATTTGATCAATTGAATCATAATGATAAAATCTTTTCACTTCTGACCTTGAAAATCATTTTGAATTCTTTAATACATTAAGAATATTTGAATAATGATATGGATTTATCATAAAATAATATTTTGCTTTTTTTCATACATTTGGATAAAATGTGCAATTGATTTTTTATTTAAAAATTGCATTTGGTTTTTATATATTTTGACTATCTTCCATAATAGATAAAATATATTATAATTATAATTTTATTTTTTCATAATGTATGAGAATATATTTTGACTATTTTTCATACATTTGGATAAAATTTGCAATTAATTTCGATTATCCTATATGTGATACGGATTCCCAAAATTTTTAGAGTCAACACCCCCGCCCTCTGTTTTTATGATTTTTGTCATCCTATATGTAACACGGTTTCTCAATATTTTATTAGTCTACATTCTCCACTGTCTTTTGTTACTGTCACAGTGGAATGACACACTATTCTTTGTTTAAAATAAAAATATCATAACATTTCTTTTTACCATGGGTCGAATTTTTGTTTCTTAATTTAAATTTGGTTCAGTTGTAAATTTTTATTATTTACAGTGAAATCCTGTTTAAGCACGTCCAGAATTCACGTTTTCCGATATTTGCGTATTTTTTTACAACCCCAATTATTTTAATTCTTAAAGAGGTCTGGGTGTATTCTTAAAAACCATTTAGAGAATTAATTAAGCAAAACCTTCTGGCTTATTCAATAAATAAGTTTGCATTTGATTTTCCACGCCAGTAAATATTTGATTTATCAAAAATGCAAAAAAATCACCCCGTTGAGGGCAACGGGCTTACAGCTTGTACATTATAGAAACGTCACTCGTTGAGGTTATGTTGTACAGTGCTGTGTCCGAACGAACGTTATTTGATTTTATTGGATGCAAAAATGCGAGTAAATTTAATTTCTAATTTTTATAAGCTTTCTACAATTAAAATATAATTATTTTATCATCACTGCGACAGCTTAATCTTATACCATAGATAGTTCCAATATAACTTATTATGGTCTATGGTTTATTTTGACAACTGTCACAAAGGGAGACATTCCAAAGTCGAAAATAGATCTCTAAAATGACGCCCGATGAGTTGATGTCGACGAGTGCTGACTATCATATTACAGTTTTAACTTATTTGCAAGTTGTATGGAGATGAACGACATAGTAATTAATTAACAATATGCTTTTATATGCTATGAAATGACATTTGGTTTAGTTGCAAAAAACACCGCCAGAGCGCTGTGATCATAGACAACCTACAAAGTTTCTATGAATCTACCTGCTGAATGCATGAAATAAGCAAAAGATTTTATGCCGAATTCACGCAGTCGGCAGAAATTTTACCGAATGCGTGAAATAGGCAACGGGCTTACCGATTTCACGCATTCAGCAAAATGTCTGCCGACTGCGTGAAATAGGCAATTTCACCGATTCGGTGTAACACATACACCCATCCATTTTATATATAACCGTCGCTTAACACGGAAGATAGGTTCTGCTAGACCACCGTGTTAAGCGAGACTAACAAATGTATGAAAAAGAGAGGATAAGTTCTTTGTTTAGAAATATTAAGAAAAACATAGGTATGTAGAACTTCTCAAGATTTATTGAAATATTATGAACACATTAAATATATTATTCAATGTCACTATCATTAGAAGATATTAATATAGGAGTTTTCTTTCTTTTTATTGGCTGAATGTCATCATCACTACTACATTCAATTACATTTTCTGTTATGTTCCGTGTCGTCGTTTAAAAAAAAAGGTAATTCGTGATTGTTCATCTTTTTTGATATTCTTGTAAATCTCTTCATATCTGGCAACGCATTGTTTAATTTCTCGTTGAAATTTCAAAGCTCGATCCATATCTGGATTATTATTTAGGAAATGCATTTCTATATTTCTAACCATTTGCAACCCATCTTTTATTGTTTTAGCAGTAATCGTTGAAATTGGACCAAAACTTTCGGTATCACTTCCGATTTCAGGAGGAACACTTGTAGTCATATCAATTAATTCTTCTTCATTTAACTCTTTTTTTTCAAGCAATTCATTGATTTCGTTGATCGCTAAATCCTCCAATCCCTCACCTCCTATTGAACGTGCGATATTAATAATTTCCATGTTTATAGATTCTCTTGATTTAATATTATTATTATTCGAAACTATGCTAGGGCAGATTGCTTTCCAACATGCATTTAATGTGGATTTTTTAATTTCGTTTATTGTCGATGCGATTATATTCAAACAATCTCGGATATTATTTTTTTCCAAACCTAGCTAATTGTAAGAGAATTATCTTCCTCCATATCGTCAAATATTTTTTTAAGCGCACGTTTATTATAATTTGCCTTAAATGTGTAAATGATCTCCTGATTGAATCAGAGATGTCGTATTTGGTGGTAAAAATTCAACTCGAACATTTGTGTATACGTCTACAAAACGTCGAAAAATGTGCGTTTATATTTTTTTTTACCTCTTATATAGTTTATAGTTTACCTAGCTTATTAAACAGAAGTTTTTCTACTTGTTGCTAGGTGATCAACCTCTCTTTATCAAAGAACTTTTTTTGGATTGATTTATCGATTTCTGTTAAAAAGCATGGGTGATTGTGACGTCTAAAAAATTCCCTACCACCCTTTCCGATCCTTTAATAACCGGGAGTAGCAAGAGTGATTATTTAACCACTAGTCCTGTCCTGGCCTCATCCTTCTATCGCTACTACTCTCTTTGAAAAAGAGAGGTTGAGCGATTGAGTAACAAGCAGTTTTCGTAGAAAAACTTCTGTTGAAATACCACCGTTAAGAGACCATATGCTCTACATTCGGAGCGGACATGGATTAAAAAATAAAAAAAAGCTCTTTGAAAAAGATAGGTTTAGCGACTGAATAACAGTTCTCGTAGAAAAACTTCTGTTGAAATACCTCCATTAGGAGGCTATATGCTTGACATTGGGAGCGGATATGTGGACCGGTCAATGTGGCATTGATGAATTTAAAATGAGTGAATGGTATAAATGTTATGAATGAATATTATTTCATGAAATATAACTGCCCCTGCATATACAAGAGGTGCATTGATCCAATGCCACATTGACTGGCAGCCACTGGTATTGTCAATTAATACATTGTTCCTTCTTTCTAAAATTTATCTTGAATGAAAAAACAAAGCGATGCCAGAGTTATCTTGAATCCATTTGCTGTAGCCCAAAACAAATAGAATATTTACAGCTACAATATATTTTTTTTAAATTAATTTTGATATAATCAATTTCATCAGACAACAAATGCTGCCTTCATCATATTGCGGTTGAATAGACTCGCTTGATAGGAGAAAGCAGCAAACGTAGTTTTTAAATACACATATTTAAATGATTTATCAAACCATAGGTACTTACGTTTAACAATTTCATCAGATTGGCATTGTGGAAGATCTACCAACAGCACCAAAAGAAATGCTCCCAATGCTGACGTTGCTAGGAGTTGATTTGTGAGTTTCATTTTAGTTCTGAAATTAAAAATAATATTCATGTCATCTAGTACTAAAAACAGCATCATTTAGTTTTCACAACTATCTACATATCGACTGTGGAAAGGAAAAAGGATGTAACCCGCACATATCAAATTTTACAGGAGGCGCTCAAAACGTGTTTTGATGATTTTGTGACATATGCAAATTATGAATTATTCACAATCTTGAAGTGCACGAAGACTTCTAAACTGGTGTTTAATTGACAAAATCTAATATTAATTCAAAAATTTGTGTAGGAAAAACCTTTTATTTCAGCCGTGTTTCTTGGTTTTAATTTTTTACAAAGTCATCTATTTCAAACTTAAAAGCTAAATTTAGATACTAATTCGGCATTTGCAGCTTGCATCCTTTTGATAGAACGTGTATCAAGTTTGATACATCGTGGTTATCGAAAAAAACCTCTTTTGAAAAAACCATGGGTTTTATAAAAAATCCTTTTTCCTTTCTACAGTCGATATATATTGTGATTCTTATACTTGGCATTAAATTGAAACTGCATAGTTGGTAGTAAGAATTAAATTATATTTATCGAGTTTATGATAACTACTTAGTTGTGAGATAAAAAAATGTATTTTTCCTTCAATATAAATGCTTTATATTTTTTTTAGATATCAACATACATAAATCACTTAAATACATCACACTACATGACACAAGTCAAATGGTAGCTCTTATGAATCAAAATATTATCTGTAAAAGCAAGTTTTTAGATGGAATACAAAAACTATTTACGTATTTTACAATTGCACAAGTTTTGTCCCTATCGACTTGGGTTTCGCCGTTCGACATCTCCAGGCTTTCAAGTCCATGGATGAACTTGAACTTACGCTTGGTAAATAAGTGTGTCGTGTATATATAAGAAATAAATTTATAAATCATTAACTTAAAACTATTGATGGCGACATGGATTAATTTTATTGATGATTTAATTTTAATGAAAGTTATTTGGATCTGGTTATTTTTGATACCAAGCTCCCCAAATGATCTGAATTGAATGGTGATGTGATTTGATTATTACAAGTGTGTACGATGCAGGCTGGTCTTGCGACTAAATTACATTTTTCCTCCAATTTCTATTTATACTTAAGGTTCTTCAATGATTTAACATTGATGACAGGACAACACATTAGCTTTTTGCCCTATGAATAAATTCAATTTGATATCTTTGTTACTCCACATATTGTGATACAAATTGCGAAACACGTTTTACCTCTCAAAGAAGCATCACCAGCAGAATATCGCAAGGCTTACAAATAAATTAACAATTCATTCTAATTGGGGAGTTGGCTAAGTACAAACATTGATAGTAAAATAATTACAAACAAATTACTTATATTAGGGATGGTAAACCCTATAGAAAAGATAAGTGTGCTTGCCGGATATTCTCTGCAAATACGACCACGAGAACCGCTCGATATTTCAGTATAAAAGCTTTTTTTTAAAAATCTATGTCCGCTACCACTGTTTAGCAAATTGTCTCCTAATAGTGGTATCTCAACAGAAGTTTTTCTACGAGAACTGTTTGTTACTCAGTCGCTAAATGTCTCTTTTTCAAAGAAAGTAGTAGGGATAGAAGGATAAGGTTAGGACAGGACTAATGGTTAACTAATCATTCTCACGACCCCCAGTTGTTACAGGATCGGAAATAGTGGGAGGAACATCACAAACACCTATACCTTCGAACAGAAATCAAAAAATCGATCGAAAAAATGCTGTTCGTACTGGGACTCGAACCCGTTAGTTCTGACAAGAAACCCCACAACGTTAACTGCTGCGCCATAGGACTCGACCCAAGTGTAAAAGATCAAAGGCCTTAATCAAATTAGAAGTATTAACAGCTTCATTTTCAAAAGACTTTCGGCTTGACATACACTCAAAAGTAGTTAAAAATGAAAGTAAACATTGGTGCAATTAATAACACTTTCTTATTTAACGATTTTCCACTCAACATATTATGAAAGAGAATTCCTCATTTAAACAATATCCTCTATTTGTCTATTGTGACATAATAAAATTTCATAATCTATGGAGACATGTGAAGTGTATGTTTGCAACCTTCATCTAGCAAGATGTCGTAATATCATATGGAAAGACACCATTATCAGATTACTTCTGTGATAGTTTATATCAAAAAGCAAATAGTGTTGATGTTGGTTTAATTTAGCTTAATTGTATAATTGTATAAACATAATTAGATCGCATGGAAGGTACTGTATCATATTTAGTAGAAAATCATCTGACTTCAATCTTATCTGGAGTTGGGCCATAAAAATTGTAAAAATAAAAAAACAAGATCACAGTAAATAAAATTTTAACTGACTAGTAACTTTATTGCCACATTCAATGATACAAGGTGTTGCTTTCAACTCTGGTATGAATTGAATGAAATTATAATAAAATACATATTGTATTTTCTAATTAATAACTTAATGCCAGTTTGAAGCATAATAAAATATTCTTTTTTTTCCTCGTAAAAGGGCCAACTAGTAAACGGGTAAAACTTTTTTCTTGGACTCTTTAGATCAACCACGTATTTACTTGGTGTTTTGGTGGATTGGATATTTTTATATTACTGAGCTAACATGTGTATTGACTGAGGTTACTTCACTTTTACGGTACTTTAAGACGTGTAGAATATTACAACGCATCTAACTTATTTTTTTCCAAAATTCTACTTGACTCACTTCACCTATAATGTGCCCAATTATTGTTGACGTTGAGTCTAGGTTGCCCCTATAGAACAATGTGCAAAGTAAATTGCAACAATCTCAGTCTTCTTTACCTAGAACTATTATTATAGACTTGGCTTGGCTCCGCTATTTTTTTTATTTCCGCTCCGTTTTTATTTTCGCTTTAGATTCATTAGTTAATTCTTTTGATACTGTATTTTTGATTTTTTCGGTAGGATTTTTCATAACTATAATAAATGTTGACTCCCAAAACTTTTCCGTTTTCAAAGTTATTTTATCGTTTTATATGTATTGGAGTTTTGTGATATGATCCATATCTACCGTGTTAATCGAATGATGGGTATAATTATGATTTTTATCCTTATTAATGGCGGTGGTCAATTTAGATTTACACGTGGGCGACCAAACCCCCAGGTGTGGCCCTGGTTACAAGCTTTGTTTTCTAATACGATAAAATGTAATTCTATGAAATAAAAAATATATAAATGACATCTCTCGGCCGATAGATAATAACAATCAAAATATTTAATTATGTCGTAAAGTGGGCGAGGTGCTGATTTATTTGAATATTTAATATTGTAATCAACTATGGATATTTAAATATCGACATATTTGTTAATAATATTTTAGTTTTAAAAATATAATTTAGACTAGCAGGGAAAAATTAAATACACACGCAATAATAATATGAAATAACGCAATTATGATTTGAATAATATACGCGAAAATCTAATTCTTACAAAACGAGCATCATCTTAAAAACAAACATACACAAGTTCGAAAAAATAACACAAAAATAATGTCATTGTACGTTAAATAATTGAACACTGGAGTGGTAATATTCGAATCTGGAATGCGCGATAGTAAAACGTAATATGCATACATTCACATAAAATGCATCATAAATTATGTGCTGCACTCAATAAAGGTAAAAAATTATCATCATTCGGGATATACACGATGGCACATACACACCTCAAAAAAACACTGATATTATCAGATCACTTTTCTTAAAACAGAGTAATTAAGCGATGAATGTAATAAAATGCAACCAGAACACACCACTATCGCTAATATTTTAAGGTGAAAAAAATTACTGATAACTTTACCATTTAATGTATCTTATCAGTATCAGTCGAGATAAGTGTACTATCAAACTCATCGGGTTATATAGACTTAGAGTAAGCGAGATAGGAAACGTGTGCTAAATGAATGCAGACTGTACCTACTACTAAATAGAATACCCGATTGAAAAGAACAATAGGGTTCTCACAAAATCACTTAATTACCTAATTTATTTAAACCTTACAAGAAATTCAGGTAGCATTTTAATGTATGTACGTTTGCATGATGCGACAAACAATAATTTTATGAAAACTTAGAAAGAATTTAATTTGAAAATATGATAGATGAGCGATAATGTTTTCGTCACTTATCACTACAGCTTAAAATAGTTGGCCCTAAGTCGATTATTTGTATTTAGAAACAAAGATAACGAATAAATTCTTTACTTTGAACACGCCTTTATTTACACGATTGACAATGGTGCGGAAGTTTATTCATTCAAATATTAACGCATTTTATTCAGTGAAAAATACTACATACCTGAATAATTTATTTGTTTTTACATTTAACTTATGCAACTATTTTATGATATACGTAACATTTATTTTTATCTTGCTAGACGTAAAAAGTATTTAGTTTAGTTTCCAGGGGCTTATACAATCAGGACCGGCGCCACCATACAGACGAAATAGGCAACCGCCTTGGGCGTAAACCATAAGAAGGCGCAAAAATGGAGGAGTAAAATATTTTTTATATAATACTATAATAATATTAAATATCTATGCAATAAGCTTTAAGCAGTATCCCGAAAACTTAAAAAATCTTTGCCATCACAAAAAAGTACTGCTCTTTACAGTGCAACAAAATATTGAGCGAGAGCTAGAAAAAAGGTATTTTTTTTATTTTGGGAATTCCGCAAAGTCCCGGTTTTTTGAAATTGGAAATTCTGGGAAGAGCTTTATTTGCCGCCCCCAATATTTCCTCTAATTTTGTTTTTAAATCCCATACTATTCTTTTACTATGAACTGGAAGTTTTTTCTACAAGGTGACTTATTTTTTTATGTATAAATATATTTTCTCGAAAAATATTGCATTTAATATTGAAAATGTCACCCCCAAAAATGTGCCGCCCCTGCCGCACCCCTTTGCTACGTCACTGCCTAGGGCGCCAAATAACCTCACGCCGGCACTGCATACAATACATTGATAATAAAAGAAATTTAAAATAGATTATATAAATCCAATGTTTAAGAATAATATTGACAATAAAATTAATCCAGGCGTAACAAAATGATGCATTTACCAATTCATGAAGAGACTTCTATAATAGCGGTATTCAACCTTTGGGACCTTAAAATTGTAAATTTCATCACTTCCTTTGTGCTTACTTATAATTATTTACTTACATATCAATTAAATTAACTTAATTTTAGATCATATTTGAAAAAAAATCATAAGATAAACCACTCATATTGAACTAGCACTTTCTGTAGCAAAAGCCTTGGTAACAATTAATTCAAGTCGTCTTCGTAGAAGCTTATCTTCAGATTTCGGTAATGGACAGATTTTTTTTATTTGCGATTGTAAAAAATGTTTTTCGACTATAAATAAGTATATTATAACTATAATTAACTGATTTTTATTATAAAATATTAAAAATTATTCACTAATAACTACTAGATTGTAAAAAGTTGCAATACCTTCATGAAATTCATTTTTAAACTAATTAATTTATTTTGTGGTAGCCCTAAAAGGAAGGCATCGTTCGAGATGCATCAATTAGCTTAAGGCGATCCTAATTGTGGATAATTAAACCTTTTAATAGCGTGCCAGTTCTTTAACTTTTGCATCCGTTTAATAACTGATTCACAGTGGTGATAGTTATTGACGCAATAGGTTGTTTCGGATCAATATTACCCAGCAAGATTGCGCCAGGAAATGACCTTATACATGAAATATATATTTTATTGTGGACGGCTCATTGATTGTTTTTGATGTAGGGTAACCGAAACAATGATTGGCCACTTTTATCAATGGAAGGAAATCAGTGACAAAGTAAATATAAACTTTTTGTTCGGGTCAGAGAGTTTCTACAAGGTGAAAACGACTAGTGATTACTGAAAAAAGAAAAACCAAAGTTCTTCTGTAAAGTATTTTTTTTTTCCAAAATTGATTAAAGAACTCCTTTTCGATGGGAATAAATTTAAATTGTGTTGCTGAAACCATAGCGGGTTTGTCGCACTTGAAACTTTTTCCAAGAGACAAACGATTCTGTGACGAAACGTCACAACGATGGGAAAGGTTCTAAAAACAGATGATATAGCGTGACATCATTTACAGACTTGTGACATTTTCAAATTGATCAGCATACAGACAAAATTAAATATATAAATATTTTCTGACGAAAAAGAAATCCTATTTTTTTTTATTTTAATAATATTATAAATGAAACAAGTGCGACAATAAAAACTGTTTTGATTGTCAGTAATATTATTCAGCGGCGGATTAAGCACTTTGGAGACCCCAGGCGCAATAAATTTTGGAGGCCCTGCTTTTCAAATAACATAAAAGTGCTGCAAACCTCTTCGTAGAATAATAATGAATATTGAAAACTGAAATTAAAATGTAAGGTTTCATATAATATATGCAATCTTTGAGGCCCCCAAGATTTGGAGGCCCTAAGCGTGCGCCTCTTGCGCTTATTGGATAATCCGCCACTGATTATTACAGGTGGCCATGCTATATTAAGTGTACCTTTATCGTGTATGCTATGTAATGTTAAACTTTGCCAGCATAAAAAAGTAAAAGTTATAAATCTGAATGAATATAATGTTTGGGTGAAACAAATCACGTATTCATTGAAAAAAACATTTTTCCTGTTTGTGGCATCGATCAGAGACAATATACATAAGTGCACTGAGTTATTATAAGTGCATTTATGAACCGTGGTAGGTCATGGCTATAGAATACCCATTTAGCCGGTGAGAAAATCGATTTTACCTATGTGAACACTGACAGCGCAGTGGACAGAGGCTGTGATATAATAAGATTATTTGACTTTGAAGTAATTGTATTTTACGATCATACAAATACTACTTGCTTATTGTAATTGTAAAATTTACGATAATACTGAACATAATATACGTTTGTTACGCGCCCAACCTTCATTGTATAATATTTTAATTAAAATTAAACAATGCATTTTTAACAGAATGACAGAAATTAATACAAAAAAAAATACTTAATTAAACGAATATACTAAGAGTTTCTGAGCCGCTGAAAAGCGTGTATTTTGCAGTTCGAGTTTAAAAAAAATGAAGGTCAACAACAACTTACTAGACAAACATTTTTTTCCATACCTTGGGAAATATTTTATATTGAATGTGATTGTACAGCTTTTTTTTGAAATTATCTCATGCATTCTGTAAAATATAAAGAATTTATTATATTAGAATATGGTTGATTTTTAATGGAAGTGCGCAAGGTCAGGCAATATGTTTTTATTGTTATAGGTGGTTTGTTCCATTACTCCCAATGCATGCAAATATTTTAAATGTTTAGACAAACTTACGTTCACTGGACACATTTTACTAGTACTTTGTACTTGCATGCTATTGGTTAATAATATTTTACCTCAACCTATACAAGTTGAAAAGATAGGAAAAGTGATACCTAAATCAAACCGAAACATTTATTAAATTTGAATCGTTCAAATTATGTACATTCGCACAGATAATAATTAACACATAATTTGAACGATTCAAATTTAATATTGAAATTCCACCAAGCACCTTTAGTCGAAATCTTAAATTAAACTAAATATTTATAACTTTCAAGATCTTTTTAAGCATGAATCGATTTTATTTTTCTCATATAACATTATTATCTGTATAAACGTCGATTCCGTTTAATTGGTTCATCGGTTGCTTGACATAACCAGCTCTTTAGGAAAAATCCTTTATGAATAGAGATCAAATGAGCAAACTAATGGTATGGCTGGTTATCTGGGACGAAATAAAACTAAGATAATTAAACATGTCAATAGATAAAAAAAACGAATGTTACGATGAAAATCGTTTAAGTCATTAAATCCAAGAATTTACGATAAGATATAGAAGAAGATGTTGATTCACTTATTCATGTGAATAGCCATTAGACAAACAAACAGTTCTATGATTAAACCGAACAGGAAGAAAACCGTACACGTACAAAAACGGACACGGTAAAAACCGTACATAGAAAAAGAAGTATTCACATTAAAAATACTTTTAATGTAGATAGCTTTTCATTAGAAAAATTGTTAAAAAGTAACACTTTTAATTTTAAATAACTTCAAATAATAATGTTTATTATTTACTTTTTTTAAAATCCGTTTCTGCTCCCAATGTTGAGCATATGTCCTCCTAATGGGGATATCTCAACAGAAGTTTTTCTACGATAACTGTTTGTTACTAAGTCGCTCAACCTCTCTTTTTCAAAGAGAGTAGTAGGGGTAGAAGAATTGTCTGTCAAATGACTCGCAAACTCTTAATAATTATTACTTTTTAGGCATCTTACGTATTCTTTAATTACTGCATTAAAGTTTCTACCTGTATGTCCTACATATACATCTTGACAGTCTTGACAATTGTCACTATTTTAAATAACGGTTCACTCAATTCAATTGTGATATAAAATTAATAATTTTATATTCTCTACGGCAGTGTTTCCCAAACTTTTGACATCTCTGTACCCCGTATATAATGTTCGCAACACTGAGTACCCCTCATCGAAAAAATTGCTCATAATTTAATAACAACCAAAATATATAAACTGCTTGTCGCACCAGGCGCAGTACCCCCACCAATCTATTCCCGTCCCCCAGGGATAAGCGCACCACACTTTGGGAAACATTGCCCTACGGCATATACCTAATATTTTATGTTATTAAAAATTTGTTACCATACGAAAAAAATATTTTTAATTACCAAAAGTAAATCCAGAACTAAAATCGGCATAAAATTGAACCAATAAGTTATGTTTAGTTTATTCATTTAATATTTTCAATGACATACCTTTTATACCAAAATTTAAACTTATACCATAAATTGAATCAGTGTTTGAAAAAAACAGGTGCCGGAACGCCATTCCACCGCATTACATTGAAAACACTGAGTTGAATAATAATTATAATTATATTAGGCTGAATAAATTTCTTACCTATATTTAAAAATACTGCTCCAGATTATAGTGACCTGCTTCGAACATCAAACACACGACTTTCCTGAGTTGCAGCCTCCGTTCACATGATAATGAGAATATTTCCTACGTCAGAGGTACTCGGAAAACTGATTTTTTAAGATGTATAATGGCTCTTATAGTTGCTTTTGTGATTGTGTGTGATACTTCGTCTTATCTTTCCGCATGTTTGCACATAGGAAATTATTTTTCGCTGTAAAGAAAAATGGAAATCTGTTAATAATATATGTAATTGTGTGACAAAATAAATTTGGTTTAATAACATGTTTGTTGTCACTGGACGCAATGCAGTGACCCTCCTACAGTAAAAGAAAAAAAACGTCGATCACTTAGCTACATGATAATATACTTAGTGAAAGTTTTATATGTAAAGTACAATTATTAAACACTAGATGTCACTTTAAAAATGTTTATTTAATTAGTTGTGGGCAGGGTTGCAAAGTCAGAGTCTAGGAATCGGACTATTTCTTCCGGAGTCGATATCGTTAGTTTTTTTTTCTGACCCTGACTGCTTTTTTATTTTTTTGTGCGTATAAATTGCTAGAATCAAAAGTGGCACCACTGCATAGCTAATAAGCTTAACTGGATGGCTGCTACATACGAGATATCTCGTTAATTTTTTGTTGCTCAACACGCCAGAGACGAATTACCTCGTCAATAACTAATTGCAAATTACAAACGTACTTTTTTCTACGGCAGCCAAAAGGCTAAACAAATATAATTGTTCCGAATCCGTTTAAAACAATTATATACATAATACATACATAGTATTTTGTACGATTACAAAAAATAAGGAATACATTCTCAATATTCTTTATCGAGATATCGAGATAACGGTAACAAAAAATTCACACCTCTGTTTTCAGGACTTTACTACGACAGATAAAAAAAAATATTTATATTGCATACATATGGCTCTCTGCTGTGCCGGCTTGATGTTATTTGACGCCCTAGGCAACGGTTATTGGAGTGCCCCCTTTTTAAGAAATCGTTCCTTTTTTTCACGAAATAATAAAAAAAAAAAATCGGATTATTTTTTTTCATATCCATGTCCGCTTTAACGTGGAGCATATAGCCTCTTAATGGAGGTATCTCAACAGAAGTTTTGCTACGTGACTGTTAGTTACTCAGTCACTCAACCTCTCTTTTTTCGAATTATATAGAACAGTGTTTCTCAACCTTTTTGGGAGCGTGGCCCCTTTTGAGTGTCTTTATTTTTCTGTGGCCCCCTACCTTCCTTTTTTTTTTAGCTCACCGAGAAATTTGAAATCCTCAATTTGCCCGTGGCCCCCCTGAAATGTGTTGTGGCTCCCCAAAACTAAAATAAATCTCTGTGGCCCCCTTGGAACACGCTGTGGCCCCCTGGGGGGCCACATGGCCCACCGTTGAGAAACCATGATATAGAATACGATACATACTTAGAACGTACAAATACCAACATCAAAATAAAATAAAATGTACATTACTATTATTTATTATTTATTATAAAAATAATTTGTATACTCCATTTATGCGATTATTAACAGTTTCCTGTTAATAGTCGCATATTAACGGTTGCCTATTTTTCATGTATGGTAGCGCCGGCCCTGGTTCTCTGATACCTTTGCCATCCTGTTTCATTGTCAACTTGCTCACTGACCTAGTAAGTGCATACAGTATAAATATGTAAGCCAATTATATTCGAAAATTAGTCTATTTATTGTATTGATTGGTGAAATAATGACTGTATGTACTAGAATATAGGGAAGTTGAAGATACTTTCTAGGCAGACAAAACTTTTGTTTGTTATCGTTTTAAATCGAATTCAGAGTTGTAATCGGAATCGGGGGCATGTTTTAATTTGAAATCACAGTTATTTAAATTGTTTTGTTGAAAACCTTTATTTTTTAATTGAAGCCAGCTTGGTTTAAAAAAAGACGAGATCAATGAATTTTTTGAAAAGTTTGATTTTTTCGGATGTTTTGTGTTTTCTAAGAACATATCTCCTGAAAAGGAATACCGTGTAAAATTTAAGTATTTTTTGTAATAGTCTATAATATAATAACAAACAATGTAACGCACAATATGTACTTTTTTATTTAATCAAACTTGCGCCTGCGGCCACAATAAAGTTGAGAGCCTCTGCCTAATATAATACATTAACAGACATTGTAAATGGTAAACATAATATGATATATAACACAAAAAATTCTATTCCAATATTACTTAACGCACCCTATCTGAAAAGGGAGAATGATTGATTGACTTGTTACAGGTTATCGTAAAAGGTACTTGTAATAAAAAAATAAAATAAAAACAACAACTGAAGAGTGATTGATATCTTTGACTATTGGATAAAATTGTAAAAATAACACGTATTGTTAATATAACATGTGTATCCACTAGGTCACGGATACTGAAAAATAGTTGGATATACATATATCGACTGTGGAAAGGAAAAAAGGACGTAGCCCACAGTTTTTTCAAAACAGCTTTTTTTAGATAATCACAATTTATCTAACTTGATACACGTTCTATCAAAAGAATGTAAGTTGCAAATGCTGAATTAGTACCTAAATTTAGCTTTTATGATTGAAAAAAATGGGCTTGTAAAAATTGAAACCAAGAAAAAAGGCCGAAAAAAAGTTTTTCCTAGACAATTTCTTAAATTAATATTAGATTATGTCAATTAGACACCAGTATCTGTGCACTTCAAAGTTGTGTTTATTTCATAATTTGCATATGGCCGAAAATAATTAAAACACGTTTTTTGTGCCTCTTTTAAAATTTACTATGTGTGGGTTAAGTCCTTTTTCCTTTCCACAGTCGATTAAATTAAAATATTGACATAAACAAATTACAGTCAGAATGATTTGGCCAGACATAAAGAATTTATTTGCAGCAACTCATTGAAGTATAGGTAGACATTCCGACGTACATTATTGAACATATTATAACGGAAAGATACAAAATTTAGGCAAAAGAAAAATAATTGGATGACTTCAATAAGTTGATAGTAAAATTATTTCCTAAAACGATTTAACAACGTGTGAAGTATTATCATATTCGATCAATCATTTGTAAATTGATAAGTAACTATGTATTTATATTTAGTACGTTGAAAAAAGCATGCTTAATTATATATTTAAAATTACTTGACTTAAGAAAGGTTTTTAAAAACTAGAATTTACTTTCTTTTCTGTCGGTAAAAACATAAACGTTCAGTTAAGTAATTAAAATTTACAGATGCGGTGAAGTTAACAGCCCACGTAAAATGATTTTAACTCAATAAGGGGGCTTATATTGTCATTGTTAGTTATTCAGAAAATTTTATTGTTTAATTTTTTAAGTAAGTTAAAAGTATGTATACGTTACATTTACGCAAATAGTATCATGTTTTGATATGTGTTATGCCAGTACAACTGGAAATTTCCGATATTAATTTATTAAAAGTCGATACAATAAAAAAGCCAACTGAGAGCTTATTATAGATAGCACAATGATATCAGAGTCGATTATTACGATAATAATCTTGGTTAGTTACTTTTCGTCATCAATTATGGTGTATCATAATGTAGGCAGCTGAAAGCTAAACCAAACCATTAACTTTTTTATTACAAATATCTGCCATGGTTTTGTCACATCACGCTTATAAGATAGGAAGAAGCAGTGGTGGATTAAGCACACGAGAGGCCTCAGGCGCAATAAAATTTGAAGTTTGTTTTTCGGATAACATAAAAGTGTCCATTCCATGTGAAATGATAAAAAAATATAAAATCAAACAATGAGTATATGTGTTATATAATGTAAACAATTTTTGAGAGCCCTAAAATTCGAAGGCCCCAAGCACGCACCTCATTCGCTTGTAGGGTGATCCGCCACCGGGAAGAAGTGATCCTGGTCATTTATCTCAAAGGGTATCAAGAATTGGGTGCATTTAATCGTTAAAGCTAAAGCTATATCTCTATTTCTTTTATTCATAAAATTATCGCTAAATCTAAGCTTTCTACAAATATAGTGGTCTGAAACAATAACATTATTTTCAAACACAATGAAAAATATCTCAGGAAAACCTCGTAACGTAGTATTACACAATTTAAATATAGCGGGGCAATTTCATTATGTAAGAAAATTATTATGTCAGACATTATCTTTTATCGGATGTTCTGTTTTCGCCTTATGAACTCGCGAATGGCGAATAATAATTGAATTATGTATTACGCAAGCCGGCTCCTTACTCCAAGACAGTATAAAAACGAATTTCTAGTTTTTTTATGCGTACCTTTATTGGAATTAAATAAAAATATGACTTTAATCTATTTGCTGGATTAATGCAATTATTATCTATAAGCAGAAATGAGAAATTTTCATCGCGTCAGTCGGTTTGACTGATCAATTCATTGCCTAGAATGTTGGAGATTTTCAGGAACGAACTTTGTGTGCTGTTTTATTAAATTCCATAAAATATATTAATAAATTATATTTATTACCTAATTTAGACAAAAACATTCCACGTTCCCATATGGTTCGCAACAAAAGAAGAAATTTTTTACACAATTTTAACGTTCAAATAATTAAAAAAAAAAAAACAAATATTATGTGGTAAGGTATTATTTATCTATATCTCAGTGTTATGATCTATTGAAAATGAAACCAGAAACGGCTTAGAACCTTCGGGTGATCAATCAAAGCAGGTTAGCTTGGAATAATAATATTTATATATTTACATACATACATCACACCCCCACTTAAATACAGTCGTAAGTCAAAAAATTTCATTTTACAAAATGGCTATTTAAATTATGTATTCAAAAATAAGCTATAAATATAAAATAAGTCTGCAAGCAAAATATTTTTTTTTCATCTGTATTTTTATTTACTAAAATAAATAAGACCAGAGTGAGCTGGAGGGGGCTCGAAAAGACTCGTGCGAGCCCCTACTAAATTTAAACAAAACACTTTTTTTTTTAGATCAAATCGGTACCTAGCTGCAATTTCTGTAGATGGTTTAAACGTACATATTATTAAACACAAGATAATGTTGACTTTTTAAATTTCTCGTAAATAACATTTATTTCGGGTGCATAACAAAAGATATCGTTTTTGTTAATAGTCAAATAATGTTTAAAAATGGCGATGTTTGATATTGTTTTCAGAATCATTCTCAACGCAAAATTTTTGCGGACGATGCTTTGACCGATTATCCTTCATACCACTTGCGCATTTTTTCCGTTTTCTTGCCCTAAGATAAAGTGTGCCCTTTGGTAACGTTTTAGTAGCCCACTACTGAATAAAAATGAATTATTTCAGTAAGAGAAGTGCTTTCTCTCTTTTACCATTTGAGATTGTTATGATTTTTTTTTATGAAATATAAAGCAATCGTATTCATGGCTTAAAAATCACAATTTCAGACTTACAACACTATTTTACTGAGGGTGCGAAATAAAATAGAAAGTCTAAAAACGTGAAAGGTGGTAAGTGATTGATTTCATAAAGAATCAAATGTTATAGAGGTTTTCTGTATTATTATTGTATGCCTGCCTTTTATACGTTTTTATATTATACTCAAATGTGGTGGAGGAATGAATATTACAGATATGTCCAACTCGTGCCCAAATGAGGCCCAATTGAAGGCTCTGTGGGGCCCTTACGAAGTTTACAACTTTCCATACATTTGGTTATTAACAAAATAAAAAAAACGGTCGAAATTGAAAAAAAATAATGTTTAAATATTTTTTAAAAATATTAAATTATCTAATTTAAAATTTCGACTGAAGGTGCTTGTTGGAATTTCAATTTAAAATTTGAATTGTCCGAATACTACATATAGCCTCTTTTAGATTGAATAAAAACACCTCAAACTTTGCGAATCATTTATTATTTGAGAATCACTCGTTCGATGCAGATGAAGGGGTTAAACTATTACATAAAAACACATGCAAATGTAAAATTATTTTATCGAAAAATATCAGAAATAAATATAACTCAGCTTAACAGTCTTCCAATTTTAAACGAACAATTAAATCTCCCAAATTCCCCATTGTTATACCCGTTTAAATGATTAATTATAAACTCAAATACTTGATATCAATTAATTCTCTAATAATAGGTCGAATATCCACAAATTTTTATTACCACTTTTGCCTGATAAGTTCTGACAACTTAGAACTTTCAAAATACCCAATAATTTATTCATAGATACTCGATAATTTTAATCTACTCACATAATTCATTAAAACTAATTAACGTCAAAAATTCTCGCAGTCATACCAATTAGGTTAACAATAAATTTACTGAGCGATTCACTTTTATGTTTGTATATAAATGGTACAAATTTTTTGCTGCTCGTCAGTTCAAGTACATTTGTGCACTTGATAAAACCTGAAGATGCCAAAAGACGAAACTCGGGTCGTTAACGACAAGATTAATGTAAGAGTACAGCATTCAGACAAAAAATCTCATTTGTGTTCAAGATTAAAATTACAATTTTAATATCACGATTATATTTCCCATTTGTGTACAGAAGTAATGTAGAAATATCTTGCAGCAAATTTAAACAGGTGTTATTTGACATTAAAAAATAGCTCAAGTGGACGGGAGTGTACCTTACATGCTAATTACCACGTATAATATCAACTAATTTGAATATACATATCAATTACCACATAGCGTCAGAAAAGGTTTTTAATGGCTGACATGAAGACCTACATAATATGAGCACACATGCTGTGAATTGCGATGTGTTTAGTAACTACTTACTTTAATAATGAGTCATTTGAGAAACTACCTTACCATACAAGGTGACCAAAATAAGCAAGTATCCATCAACCTGCACATTGTTATTTCTTGGACTCCAAACAGCGGAACTCGATTTGAATATAGTTTTTATGGAAATATTTCTGAACACTGTTAATCAAAAATAATTCATTTGTCCTAATAATATGTCACTATATGATACTACCTTTATATCTAACCTGGGATAGTTAAAACATATTCTTTATTCATTATTAGTACAAATCACGCCTACTTTCTACCAAATAACAAACACGAAACTCTTTATTAACTATGCTTTTTTTAAATATAATAAGTAGGTTTACTGCCCAGCTTCGTCCTGGATGTATTAAATTACAAACACAGAGATTGGTAGTAAAATACTTTTTGTTTTGATGGCTTTAATGTTGTAAGATGAAAATATTACCGTGGACCATATTCGCAGAATATATTTTATCAATAAATAATAATGTCAAACCCTAAAAATAAGAGTGTAAATGCCACGTCGTTACTTTTACTGTTTGAGAAGAGTTCTTGTGACAGACAGACATATTAACTATCCGCTGAATATGTAGTCAGTCGAATAAGAACGATCATGCAATATTATTTCATACTGTAGTCAGAGCCAGCGCTACCATACAGGCAAAATAGGCAACCGCCCAGGGCGCAAATCATTAAGGGGCGCATAAATGGAGTATGAAAATTATTTTTATATTCTCTAATAATAATAAATAATAGTAATCTACATTTTATTTTATTTTATTTTGATGTATCATATGTATCGTATTCTATATGATTCGAAAAACAGAGGTTGAGCGACTGAGTAACACACACGTAGAAAAACTTTTGTTGTGATTCTTCCATTAAAAGGCCACATGCTCCACGTTCAAAATCTAATAATCCCAAATTGTTTTTTTCATTATTTAGAAAAAATGGAACGATTCGTTAAAAAGGGGGTGCACCAATAACCGTTGCCTAAGGCGCCAAATAATCTCGCGCCAGCACTGATTGCAGTTTTAAATGGAAGCTTACCGGATTTTAGATTCGAAGTATCGTTTCGCCCTGCTGAATATGCATGATTCGATGATTTTTTTTATCTCATATACAATCCATAGCTCACAGTTCATAACATAATAAATACTATTGTTACGTTATGAATAGAAAATTTCTAAGCGTATAACATTGTACCCGTGTCATTACTCATTCATTAGTCATTACATTGTGACACTAATGTCGTAAACGCGGCGATCATGATGTGTCAGACAATGCGAATAGAGGCGTATGTACAAATTGTTCAATCTGTTGTAATGGTCATTTAACCGGAATTCTAACAACGTAATAATAATGTTATATGCCGCTACATAAAGGTTTACATACGACCATAATAATGGCGGGAATAATTGGACTGCGATTCCCATTTACTTTGAATTTATGGCATTTAAGGCAATTATATATTAAAAAAAACACTGACATTTATCAACGTCAGCTTAAAATATCAATGTGTCAAACATGTTGGTATCTATGGGAGCGCCAAAGTGTCACGAATGCATCAGTAATTTTAAAATTAATGAAAAATTAAATTATTTTAATTTTTTCACAGTGTTTATTAATAGGCATGAGAACACGAAATATAGCATCGCACTATTATAAGCTCTGTTAGGTTTAGGAAACTGTTTTGATTTGGTTCATGTTTCTCGTACCACTGGAAAGTATACTTTTGGGGTGAGTTTTTTTTTGTTTTCTCTGGAAAATAGGGAAAAACCTTTGGGTAGAAAGGATGCTGAGTGTAACTAGCGTAGTACGACATACGGATATTTTCTTTAGATATCAATTGGCTAATCACGAAAGATCCCAGAAAAGTGTAAATGAGAACATCAAAAAGAGAATAATTGTAAGCAGCAATAGATGATTTATGTATTGCATAAAAAATCAAATCCTTTGTTTTATCTCGAAATACAAAAGATCGCCTCACCAAAACCTTCATAAGACGTTGTAAGTTCGGGAGGGAGCTCGGAGGGGCTCGCGTGATCCCCTTGCTAAATTTTACTAAGGCTGGCGAATCCCTCGTTAATTTAAGAAAAAAAACGATTCTCATATCAAATTAGTATATTTCTTTAGTATATGTATAGATCATAGCTACAATTTCTCACTTATATATTATCTACGATTGCTTCAGTATACACATTTTAGTAGTATATTTTTACCCATGTATATTAATTTTGAGTTTACGGTAAATTGCATATCGTTACAATCGATTGCATAGAGACAATAAAAAAATTACTCCTTCCCCAGAACACCGACAATTGGTAAGATTAAGCGAGCCCCTTGTTAACGTATTGGCAGCCCACCGCTGGTTACAACTCTTTAAATTTTATATATAAAAGACGTAATCATTTAACTTCTGAATCAGCTGAAAAGCTTACTAACTGTATGTAACATAATAAAGTTTGCGTTTTCACTATTTTACAGTGGTTTAAGAATTTACAGTAAATCAATATCATATCTTGAGGATGGGTTGTAAAAAAATAGTGCTAAAATAAGTATCTCAACTCAATATTTTTCGCTCTCTTGCATCGCTTAAAGGGAGAAAAATATAAAAGGTATAAGCAGTATGTCGCATGATATATGAAATTGAAAATCATATCCATAACTTAGACCCGACCTTTTCTTGGCCATACTTACTATAAATCCGAGAAAAGTAAAATATATGATAGGCATGTGTGCTCTTTAATAAAAGGAAAATATCAAATTCAAAAAAATATTGTACACGTCTTGCTCGAGTATAGTAAAAACACTTTTTTATACTTGATTGGTAATATGTAAAATAATTCCAACGAAAACCAAATAACAATTGAATGTTGTTAATAAATACGAGTTTATCTTAGAATTTTATCAGTTCTAAAAATAATGTTCAAAGAAATGGCATACCAGTCGAAATGAACGCATTATTCAAAATAGAGTTCAAGATTTTCCCATAGTTATCGATGCAAATTTTTATAATTTACGACATGGAGTCGAACAGAAAAGTATATATTAATGAAGCGCTTAAAAACATTTTATCAAATCGCAAGCTTTTCAAAATGTTATTTAAAGTCCGCTCCCAATGTGGAGCATATGGACTCCTAATGGAGTTTCTCTCAACAGAAGTGTTTCTACGAAAACTGATAGTTACTCAGCTGCTCAACGTCTCTTTTTACAAAGAGAGTAGGAATAGAAGGATAGGGCTAGGACAGTACTAGTGGTTATAAAATCGCTCTCGATACGCCCCGTTCATAGGATAGGATACGTGGGAGGGGGGGAATTCAAGACATCACATACATTCATGTCTTTGAACAGAAATTCATAAATCGATTGAAAAATCAATTTATAAAACTGTCCGTACTGGGATTCGAACCCGTGAAATCCGTAAATGCGTGTATAAAAGACATATGTGAATTAAAAAAATAAAATAAACTACAGATTTCAAATATTTCTTATTCGATATGGGTTTGTACACGTTCATTTACGAACGCTTTTATATGTAGGTACTTTATTTTTTCTTCGTAAATAGTGTTGAGATTCTACATAAAAGGTACATATGCCCCACATTGGTAGGGACAGTGACGGATTAGCCTATAAGCAAATGAGGCACGCGCGTGGGGCCTACGAACCTTAATAGCTTAAATAATGTAACTCATATACTTTTTGTTCAGATTTTGATATATTTTTTGTAATTCACTTGGATTTTTCTGACATTTTTATATTCTCCGTAAAACAGGGCCTCCAAATTTTATTGCGCCTGGGGCCTCCCGTGTGCTTGATCCGCCACTGGGTAGCGGTATGGTAATAAATGTGTGTGTATATAAATATAATTATATGTACATTGAATTTATATTACTTTCACAATATATTTGATTAAAGCAAGATGACCTTGAAAAATGTTCTTCCGCTTTTAATAACTTCGCATTTTTATGCAGAAGGTCAAGGAGCTGTTAAGCATGACACAAGATATAGTTTCTCCAAAAACTCGGGTAGACCATGATTGACCAATTATGACCAATTATCGTTTACTCGGCCATCGTAAAGAAGAAGGCATATTATGAGAAACAAAATACATTTCAATAAATCGATTGCCTCGGTATTAAATATATTTATGATGATATTTTATATACTACAATAACCGAAGTGCCATTCACGGGTACCATAGACAAAAACATTAAACGTACAAGAAAACAAAAATACAATGGAATTGGATTTTTACCAATAGCTTAAATTAATAAATTAAATTTTGGCTTAGTTATTTTATATTAGCTTAAATTATTTTTGTTAGCGTTGTCGACTTCCTTGCCGGATCTCACGGGTTCGAGTCCCAGTACGAACAGCATTTTTTCGATAAATTTGTCGATTTCCTATTGGAAGACATGGGTGTTTTTGATGTTTAAAAATTCCCTCCCACCTTTCCGATCCTTTGAAAACCGGGTGTAGCGAGAGTGATTAGTTAACTACTAGTCCTGTCCTAGCTTTATCCTTCTATCCCTACAACTCACTTTTAACCTTTTAACTGCCGTAGAAAAAGGTACGTATTTACCTAGCACGCCAGCTATAATTTGCAATTATTAATTTAATTATTTATTGACGAAATAACTCGTCTCTGGTGTGCTAAGCACGACAATTTTTACGAGATATCTCGTCTGTGGCAGTAGGTTGAGCGACTGAGTAACAAATAGTTCTCGTAGAAAACTTAGTTAAAAGTAGTTCTTTTGTTGAGATACCGCCATTAGGAGGCCATATGATCCACACTAGGAGCGGATATGAATAAAAAAAATATTTAAAGCAGAAATATGTTGGGTTGTTATGCTTATCAGCTGTCTCAGGTACTCACCCGAGCGACACCGTTTATTTAATTGAATATTTAATATAGATTTGTTATGTATGTTAGTTAGCTTTTGACTACAATATATAATTATGTACTTTAAAAAAGTGTCACCTTTGTTCTCATTTAATGTTGGATAGATTTTAATTGACCGTTACAAATTTGGAAGACCTTAATACGAATATAATATCACTAAAATTAAGACAGCAACTTGAGCATAATATGGGCTTATGATATATAATATTTTCATGATCTTATTGCGTGTGTCACATTACAAGTCACGATATTATAATATATTATTATATGTACAAGCATAAAAAGAAATAAAAAAAGTATGGTAAAAAATTAGAAGGCTAATGTCACAGAACTTAATAGGGTAACCAAAACTATGCAGAATATTATTACCAACTACTGAATGTTCTGGTTTAATTTTAAATACAAATGCACTTCGTCTGACCTTTTAACATGATTTAAAACACCAACAAAAAGAAGTTTTTGATTAATAATGATCAAATTAGTAAAATCCATTATAATACGATAAAAGTCGCCTTATGTGGTCGTATTGGTAAGAGATTTACTCTGGTGATCATGCGGGTCTGGGTTCAAGTCCCAGTAAAGTCAATATTAAATTTTGTTTTTTTATTTATTTTAATTTGAGATTTTTGACTTATGTGTTTTTGTTGTCTCTTCTCCTCGAGTTGATCTCGAGTGACTGATAAAAATTCTAATCGAGTTTATGTCGTTTAATATCCGATTTCAAAACATTTGGCGCATTGGTATTAGCTGTAATGCCAAATATTTATTATCGTTGATGTCTATTTCACTGTTAAGCATACAACAATCTATGCGATGTCGAAATATTATAAATGTGAAGAATCTAACATAATTCGTGAGAATTTATAAAATAATTACATACGCTTTTATTATTTTCTATAAGAAGAATCGATTTTTTGTTGTGTCCAATTATAAACAGAATCCAATTATAATTTGGTGCATTATATGAGTTGATCGTTGTAAGGTTATCATTTTAAAAATGGACGGATCGCATACAAAAAAATAGTATAATACCGATAAATTACAAACCAATTCAATACAGCTCACCACAACTGGTATCTTCTGATATGATGCATAAGGAATATGATAGGAGTATTTCAATAGTTGATGTTTTATTGAGAACTAGTTGTTAGTCAGCCAACTTCTGAAGGTGTAAGATATACTGGTTCTATCCCTCCGTTTTTGTGAGTAAGAATGAACGAATAAATATGATGTATAAGGTATATGTTAACATTTAAATATATTACATCGGGTAAAATTCATCTATCGTTTACTATATTATTAATTCCAAACATAAAAGTTTGAGAGAAACTGAAGAAATAAATATTAACAATATATTGTTATTATTCTTTAAATCGATGTCCAATCAACTAATAAGGTTATGCGGAGATAATAAAGATTATTTTTACATCAAAATAGTTGTAACTAATATCCGAACGATAATGACGTCCGTAAAAACGTGTTTATTTATCAATAAACAAAATTTTATTATTATATATATTTATTAGTATTAAAATGTTACCTTGAAATTCTAAAAGAAACGTATCAAAACCATTCTTGATACTTTTGTTATTAAAAAAAATATTTTAATGTCACTTAAATAGAGCACTCAAAAATTGTTTTTCGCACTTAAAGAACTAAAAAGTTGTTTACTCAACTGCAAAGCAAAAGTGTAAGATATCTATAGATTGTACAGTGTAGTTTTTGTTTTTTTAATCACATAATACTTAAACTAAACTTGTAATAATTTTTGCCGCGAATCAAGAGTTCATCTGTCAAATTTGAAAAAAATAAGGAACAAATTGTATACAAATACACTGACGTTTATCACTTGTTTCACTTGCATTCGATATTGTAATTTAAATTTGGAACTGTAAATAATAATCTGATTTATTATTTATAATTAATAGTTTTTTATGATCTATATAAAGGTTTCTCACGAATAATTAATAATCACTACAATAGTTTTTCACACGATGATGTACATTTTACAATCAGATACATCTGTGCATTTGTTGAATTCCCATTATTACGTTTCTAACAATACTAATTTAGCAGTCACGATTTTTCAATGCGATTTTCCCGGAGCGGAATACGACGACGACTGCCATCTCACGGCGCTTCTAGCAGACTGGAAATTTTACCACCTAAACATGCCGTGGGAACTATTGGAAATTTTACACCGAGTAGGTACAATACATACTTACTTATACTCATTTATTGTATTATGCATTCCACTGTCGCTCCGCCCCACTGCGAAATGTGGAAAACGTAACAAATAATAATAGAAAGCAATAATTTGTATATTGTTAACTGAATTCAGAGCATATAAAGAGGTGTTAAAATACACATGACTAAACATACATGTGCCGACAAAATATTTATTTTATATTGTTTACATATTTTCTTATTTGATTATTTAATATTTGGAACATCATTAATACTATAATAAAAATAAAAACGAATTGAATTTAAGCCTTACACATTAAATTTCTTAAAAAATATTAAGGCAAAAAAAGAAAAGTATTTATTTAGTTCCACAAGAATTTCATTAGTTGATTGATAGCTATTTCGGCTTCTCGCCATCGTCAGAACTAATGGACTTTAATGGATATTTAGTTCCACGAATCTAGTTCTTAAATATATTTTATAATTATTGTTTAACTTTATACACAGTGGAGGATTAAGCACTTTGGAGGCTCTAGGCGCAATAAATTTCGGAGGCCCTGTTTTTCGAATAACATAAAAGTGTTACAAAACTCTTCGTAGAATAATAATGAGTACCGAAAACTCAAAATAAATTATGAGGATTTATATAATTTATGCTATTTTTGAGGCCCCTAAAATGTGGAGGCCCCAAGCGCGCGCCTCTTGCGCTTATGGGGTAATCCGCCACTGTTTATATATACTTTACCACTTTATATTATCTAATCTACTTTCTAAAATAAAATATGTTATTTTGTTTATTGATATTGAGGTAAAAATAAAACAAATTGTTCAAACTCAGTCTTCTTCGGTAAATGCGTACGCCCGTAACGTAAAGAGCATACGAGCTTCTGGGGTTGTATGCTCACATCTATGTATTGGTAATAAGAACTTTTAAAATAACCGGATATTTATCTTCAACACATTCATGCAGAATATAATATCATTATTTATTGTATTGATTCGCTTCACACATCTTTTTTAGAGGTTTTTACAACGTTAAATAAATCGCAGTGTTACGATTCGAATATCAAACGTTCAATGGCTACTTACTTCTTCATAACAAAGTTTTTTCCATTTTTAAATATTTAAAATGGATGCTTTGAAACAAACTCTCAGTATTTTATGATGAAACCATACTACGCAGCAAAGGCCATGGAATGCTTACCCGAGTATCAAGTATTTGCAGGGACGTCCTGTAGGCATAGGCGAGTAAGAAATAGCCCGAGGGCGGCAAGTTCTAGGGAGCGGCAAATAATCTCAGATTTTTAAAAATTACTAAATATTTTTGTCACACGAATTTGTTTTAAAATAAATATGATACCTCAAGGTCTTTGATAAAAATAAAAACGAAAAATACATTTCCAATGGTTATTACATTATGACCGATGGATATACAGTACTTAACTATATCGCAAAAAAACTTCAATTGTGACATATGAGTGGCAGCTTTGGCGTAAATTAATAAAGCTTATCGGAAATGGCACGTGTTATAAAAAAAAAAGAAAAAGTAGTGGTCGAAATTTTATTTCTAAAAAAGTAAAGACGCTATTTTAAACTCTGCCTAGGGGCGGCACATGCCTTAAGTACGTCACTGAGTATTTGTGTACGCTATTTATTTTTATTATTGTTTGATAAATAATTAAGTGATGCTATTTATTGTATATATTTTTTTCTTACATAATTCAAACCTTTCAACCCGGCACCAGAGTTCCCGAGCATTAATAATACTCGACTACCCAGGGGTATTGTAAATATTAGTTACCAAGACATCCCTGCGCCGGCCTATTGGGAAACTTGCAGGGGAGGACGAATTTGCACTTTTGTTACTTTTGGATATCTTTATTTAATATTTGCACAAAAAATATTTTGGAATCAGCCACCGAAACACGGAACCGATTGAAACAATAGTGAAAGCAGCGATTTGATATTGGCGGAATGCAGCGAAATTTGCCGCCTCTTCATAATAAAATAAATCATCCATTGCAAAACCGGTCTATGACCTGTTCTAAATTCGAAATTCACAAGTAATGAAATCGGTAGGTATTCTAAATTCTTTTGTCTATTTTTAGATTGTATCAAGTAAGCTTATTCTGACCGTTGACGTTGAAATGATAGAATATTATTTTTCCCACTAAAAAGTATGATGTACCTACTATAATCATTTTTGACTTTGGTTTTGCATCATACACGTTACTATAAATTTTGGTTTTATGGTTTTTTAACGGTTTGTTTTTCGAATTAGCAATACTTCTTCCAGCGACAGCCAATTTGACAGCTGACAGCTGATTTTTACTCAGTTTGGTTTGCCATTTCAAGAATTGAAGTTAATTGACCAATGTTTGCGCCGTACGTTTAGTGCGTCGTCGTATGACCCGAAAACAAGATCCTCCTGGTCCTCATTTTGACCACAAAATGTTGTGGAGTGATGATGCTCATTTTTTTTTTTGAATGGACACGTTAATAAGCGAAATTGCTGTAGGTATTTGGAGTAAAGAGAATCCACCAGTCATTATTGAGACGCTATTACGTCTACAAAAAGTTACTGTTTGATGTGCACGTCAATAGAGAGCGTTATATATCTATGATTACTGAAATTTCCGTTTCCCTATGGAATGGAATTAATGTAGAAAAACTGTGGTTTTAACAAAACGGCGCAAGATACCACACAGAGAACGTCACAATCAATATATTCAATCAAGAAAACATTCAATGAGTGCATAATTTTGCGTAACGGACCTGTGAATTCACCTTCAAGGTCGTGTAATTAAACATCTTTGACTTATTTTGTGTTGGAATACGTGATGTCAAACGCCGATATAACGAAACGATAGACTACTTGAAAGACCAACATTCGCGCGTTATGCTACAAAAAGTGGTGGAAAATAGGACTCCCAAATTGCCCTTTTTATGAGTTAGCCGCGGCGAACAGCCCGATATCATATTTAAACACGAATGACATACAATTATCTTTTTAATTAAGCCAATAATATGGCTAGTACGACGGTGTTTGTCTGCTTTATTTCATTTTAAAGTTATATGTCATACAAAATCTAGCACACGCAAAATTTGCTGTGACAGTCCCTACTATACTGCATAACAGTTCGATTTACGTAATTAATGATTGTGAACATTTACAATTTATTTTTTAGAAATCAAACATGCGTATCTTCATAAATCATATTAGGAAAATAAGAAGGGTTTTGAGTACACCTGGTTCACTTTTTTGCACGGTGTATACATTTTATGGATCGCCGTGAAAGATAACTGAGGAAAAAATACAACGTTTATTTACAAAAATGAACAAAAGGAAGATTTCATAAGTAAAAGAATATTATATTTTTTACAAAAGAAGTCGGGTCTATGTCGCAGCGGTTAGTTTTGTTGGTTTCCGTGCCGGATCTCACGGAATCGAATCCCAGTACAAACAGCATTTTTGATCGGTTTACCGATTTCTCTTCGAAGACATGGATGTTTGTGATGTCAAAAAATTCCCTCCCACTCTTTCGATCCTTCTATAATTAGGCGTAACGAGAGCGATTACTAAACCACTAGTCCTGTCTTAACATTATCCTCTTATTCCTACTACTCATTTTGAAAAAGAGAGGTTGGGGGACTAAGTAATCAAAAGTTCTCGTAGAAAAAACTTTTGTTGATATAACTCCATTAGGAGGCCCTAGTTTGGAAGTTTTTTTTTATTTTTACTTATGATAATTAACAATATTTTTACATGTAAAAAAACTAAAATATCAGTAATCCAATTCATAAATTGATTTTTAGCGTGAGCTAATTGTAATAGGGTAAAATATCAAGGTATTTCAGTTCTACAGTTTTTAAAAAGTTAAAGGTTGATAGCTATTTCGGCTTACGCCATCGTCAGAACTATTTCTAGTTCTGTTAGTTATAGTTCTGACGATGGCGTAAGCCGAAATAGCCATCAACCTTTAACTTTTTAAAAACTGTAGAACTGAAATACCTTGATATTTTACCCTATTAAAATGGAGTTCTACCAAGTAAATGCCAAATCAATAAATAAAATGAGCTAATTGTAATAATCAAAAATATTATTCAAGAATTGTTTATGAGTTTGGTTTTCATCAAATAATATATCATCACTTTTAGAAGAAGAAAAAATTGTATTCGTAATTAAAAATCATGTTTTTTGGAATAATATAAGATTGAATCCAAATTCTAAAATTTGACTATTGTTATAAAACTTCAAATAACAATAATTTATATGTGTTTATGTATTTAAAGGGAATATAGAATACTATGTCAATTTACACTATACATATTTGGATTGACAGCTGATGTATTTTATCCAGTTTAAAATTGTATTTAACTCATTTGGGTCAACAATAATGTATTGTTGCTAAAGTTTTTTTTATTGTAAGTAAAATAATTTAACGAGCGAGTAAGGCCAAAACCCACTGTGTACTAAATAGTATTATACTATGTTATAATACTATCTTTGTATTGCTATATCTGATGATAACATTATTGTTCGTGTATAAAATATATCAATTAACTTTGATATTTTAACAATATTTGAACAATATATTATTATGAAGCAGTGTATAAATAATAAAGCTAATTCTAAAGATTAGGCCGCTCATGAAACATTTTTACAATTTACAAACGATATATATAAAAAAAAAACTACTGTGGAATAATGTAACATAATGTATATTTGGCCATGCAGTAAATAGGGCCCCTGGAAAAAGAAAGAGTATATAATATGACGCAATAAAGTTCGACAAGGTGCTTAAAGGAGGACTCTCACCTGCACACATGTATTGTCACATGAAAGTGGAATGTTCACCTTTCACTCATTGGGGTAAAATTACTTGGTGATACACGTTTATATATTTATTTTCAATTCTGATTCTATTTTTTAAACCATTTCCTCTCCCAATGTGGAAGTGAAAATGGACCTCTATCGAAAATTATCTGAACAGAAGTGGTTTTACGAGTGCTGCTTGTCGTTTTACCTCTGTTTTTCGTAGACAGTATCATAATAAAATGCAAAGTAAGTAGTAAGCTGAATAATCATTAAATATAAGTGTTCGTACTGGAATTCAAGCCCATGGGCATTACAGCAATAAAAGACGACACGATTAATTTAAAATATGATACACAGAGCACGCATATCATGAGCCAAGTTGTGACGAGAAACCATAGTTAGGTAATCTTTATAGAAGTTACTTAGTTGATGACGGTTGGTTTTGATAATGATAATAACAGAAATATTTTTTATTGTATCACCTCAATGTTGCCGCATTTCAATATTCCTTTTTTTAATCCATTTTAAAAGCCGACAAATAATCACACTTAAAATAGTTTCTTTTGACCCCTCGCCATGGACCGAAATCGTTTAAGGTAATAAGGCATACGACTAAAAAATACTCGATGAGTATTTTAGAAAATATGATTAGACCTAGGCCTAAGAGTTCATACGCCTGGTGTAATTATCTAGCTATTGAGAAAATAAAATAATGATAGTTGAGAATTCTCGTTATGATTTTAAATGGGTACCAAATTGCTATCGAGTCAATGTATAATGCGTAGTACTTTTTTTTAAATATGTTACTGTGCCTGTAGCCGAGTGCTCAATGTTTGATACTCTACTTTGTTTACCGTATCCACGCCTTCGAATTCCCGAACAAAACATTCATTTATTGATTCATCAAATGAATAATGGATTTGAATACCTTATCTCACGGGCTCCCAACCTGGGGGTCGCGAAGGGTTTCCTGGGGGGTCGCCAACTTTTTTAGATTTTAACAATATAGCAAATCGAGGATTTCGAATTCCTCGGTGAGCTAAAAAAAAAAAGGAGCTTCGGAGACAATCTGGGCAAAGGGTAAATCGAGGATGTCAAATTCTTGGGTGGAGGGTCGCTAATCACATGGCTTTTATAAAAAGGGGTCACCACCCGGAAAAGGTTGGGAACCTATGCCTTATCTGAACCTGAAAACAAGATGAAGTGAGAGCTGATATGTTTTTATTCTCTCCCGAAAAGAGAGATTGGGCGTCTGGATAACGAGCAGTTTTCGTGTAATTTATTTTAAATAGCTCTATTAAAAAGCCGTAAGCTCCACATTGGGAGCCAACAAAGATTTTATGAAATAGGATCAAAATCAAAAGATTTAATATAAATTTATTGTTGAATTTAACATTGAAAATACGCAACCGCAAAGTAGTCCCAGAAGACAACGATAATTGATACTACATATTGACAGATTGAGTTCAATATATTATTCATGTTCGTAAAGTTCTGAAATGTCAGACAGAATCGATTGGTGCATAAGAATTTGTGTTAATTAATCCGCCTGGTTTTATTTATGTGTGTCGATAGAAACGGATAAACCACATTGTATGAAATAAAGCTTCAGTGTAAATAAATTTAATCAATTGACGCACCACAAATGTCAGATTGAATAAAATTGTAGTGTTGTGTTATATTTTTGGTCTTTACAAAGAATGGCAACAGTAGCATTTGCTTTATTCGTTTTTTGAAAATGCATTTTTTCTGAAGAAACAAAATGGTTTATTGGGTATGATGATTGGTAGTATCACTATCTAGCAATATAATTTAAACTATGTTATTATATTATGTACAGCAGTGGGAAGTTGTCAGTTAAAATTAGGAGACATCAGTAAAAGCGACTAAAATTTTAAGTACATCATGTTCATAGAATATTTTATTTGCTTATTTCTGTTTCGGATTATACATATTACATACATGCCAATTAGTCTATAAATGATTCACACAATGTCTTAATACAATTTTAAATAACTTCTGAAGAATCCTAATCAATTTTACGATTTATATCAATACAATTATAGCACTAGAAAGGCACTCCGTTCTAGCCGGGTAGTGTAGCAAATAAATAAATCCAATTTTCATATTTTTTCTGTTTACTAGACCATTACGTGCACGTCTGTTCGTATTTTTTATGTCATTATAATAGACTTGATATTGTTGTTTTTGTCTCAGATGACAAACAACTAAATACAGTAATAATTGATGCGGTAAAAATGACATTATCGATGTAACTCGTCAAGCGTATATTTATTTTATGAACACGGTCGTTTTAGTGTGTGATGCGGTTTTTTATGGCTGTACGCGCTAAGAAAACAGTTCATAAAATGAGGTTGGGTAAAAAAATATAAAATACGTATAAAAATGGACGTTAGTTGATTTAAATGTGTATATTCCGCTTTGTGACCAGATTTAAAAAATACCATTAGAATATTATTATGTTGAATCATAATCTTCGACTACACACTTTTAAAAACACTTTTATTGTAATCATTCCACACATTTTTCAGGATCAGAACTGGTTTCGTTCATCACAAGCATTATCAACTGATGAAAATCTTAATCGAGACTAGTTTAAACATGGAACAGTTGCTTCAAGTAATTTGTCAAGAATTTATAAATATGTATACAAACTATAAGCGAAATTCTGTTTGGTACAACTGAATACATTTTCAAAAATGCAGAATCATAATTAAAATATGCATTCTTGTTAATTTTACTTCAAATTAATTTATAATAAGCCGTATGATGAATGGATTTATACATTTCGCGTTACTTAAAATAATTATATTGTAATGATCTAAATTTCAAATCAAAGATGGTCTCAATTCAAATGAGTTATGAAAGTATAACGTCTAATAAAGAAGACCACTCAACTCAAAATAAAATATCAGCATATGAAAGTTTTTATAAAAAGAAATATGCTCTTATCTAGCTCGTAAGAATGTGTTGGCAAAAAAACTAAATAACAGCTGGTGTATAGGAAAATATTACGAATTAATCAACTTTTAAAATTTAATTAAAAATAATTTATATTGAAAAAAAACTAATAATATGCACAAAAAAATGCTAACGATAAGCATACGAACCAGTGTATCTTTAAATCGTCATTTTGTTTATTTATATAAAACAGTAATTTTTGCGCACCAATAAAATTGGTGTAAAAATAAGATAATATGAAAACAAGTATCCACAAAAAGAAAGGTAAAATAGAAAAATACAACGCAGGTATTTCACGAGACCGATTATTGAAAACGGATGTTGGAAATGACTGACAGGACTTTTTTTATCTTCTACAACCTTATAAAGTAGCACAATTATAAATGTAAATCGATCCTATCTAGAAACTTGAATTACTTTGATGAAATGATAACCATACAAAGATTTTATAAAATGTAATTCAAATATAATCAATATTGTAACAATACACATTTCACCAACGGTCTGTTTTGGAAGACAACTATGCTTAGAATTAATTTTGGAAAACTAAACTAAACATTTATATTTTGGGTAACAGTGTTTATTAATCAAAAGAAAAACTATTTAAAAAATACCTGAATTCAGGCAACCATTGTTTATCGAAAAACCCACGAATATAGATTTGTCATATTATTATCTATAACAATCGATTTTATTTTGTTTTTACTTAAGTTATATTGAATTTGGCACATAATACGTTTCAGGAATTATTATAGTATCGAATTATTTGACGATTATTGTCCAATTTTACATAGTAACATTGGCATATCTGATCTAGTTTTATTTTTGCAATGCGAAACAAAATAAACAGTATATTTCATTTTTTCATCAAGTTATATATTTTTTATATAACAGATTTTTTTCCGAGAACTGTTTGTTACGCAGTTGCTAAGCTTCACTTTTTTCTAAGAGAGTTGGGATATAAGTATAAGGCTAGTTGTTAAGGAATCGCTCTTGCTACGCTCCGTCATTTTAGGATTGGAAAAGTGGGGAGGGGGATTTTAAGATATCATAAACACTCATGCCTTCGAACTGAAATCGAAAAATTGAAAAAATGCTGTTCGTACTGGGACTCAAACCTGTAAGATTCGTCACGGAAGCCAACGACGTTGACCGCTGCGTCACGGACCCGGAAGATATGTCACTTACATTAATTTTATTTATGACGTTTATTTTGTTATTGATATTGTTTCGTATATAAAAAAAGTGTTGTGTCATTTTTGTTTTTGTTTTTAATTATCCGTTGAACGCGAAATGTTAAAACGTATCCTTCTCAATCAACAAGGGTGGGGGGTTAAAAGTACTACCCGAATAATTCATTACATACTAACGATGTTTCAGTGTATTTTCTAACAAAAAAATGATATTGCTTCTACATTGATCCCTGTGGTTAAATGGGAAGACGTTAAGATAACAATGGGTAAATCATTTTAGGTCGGGGAATATATCAATTTAATTTCTAAAAATATTGTAACAGCAAAATAGTAATGGCGCTTTGTAATAAAAATAAATTTTAATGTATGTTATACTGAAAAAACTGTGTAATATTATTTATTTATAAAATTGTCTACATTTTCGTTGGCGGTAAGTTGCGTAGTGTTTAAAATTAATTGTCATAACATGTTCTTTGGAAAAGGCAGTGTGAAATTAATAATACCGAAGATTATTTTAATAACAACCATTTCATTATTGCTTGTTGGATGGAAAATTCCTCAATTTTATTTGGCAGCGAACTAAACAATGGTGAATAGAAATAATTATTAGTAGATTCTGGGTAGAAAATAGGTCCTCAATAATAAGTGGGTTGATAACGATTATTACATCGTTTATATGCAAATTATTCTGTTGTAGGAATGGTCTCCCTATTGTACACAGTGCCGTGTTGATAGCGAGAGTGGGAACAGAGACAAAGAGAAAATAATAATAGAGAAAAACAAAAAGCGCGGGAACGCGCGCACGACTCTCTTCACTATTCCTTTTTCGAATTCATACAAATCAAGATGGTCGCTCTTCCATTGTTTAAACACTAATTCGAGATGCATTTTAAATGGGGACGTGATGTAATTAACATGTTTTGCTTTGTTATATTTTGACATTTCCTGTATATATCGTTTTTACACGTTTTTGGGTCTGATGATTTTACATTAAATTTTATCTGCTTATGTTATAAATGAGAAATACACACAAATACAGTCAAGCCTTTTATAATACGGATATAGATAACGTTTTTTTTAGTATTTGTTTAGATAAAATAAGATAAAATATTTTCACGACAAAAAATATAATATATTGAATGACCAACCCTGAGTTCAGTTTTTATAGATGCATAAATTTATAATTTTGTCTAAAAAATATTATCTGTTAACATTGTATATTATAAGTAACATATTATTTTATTTGCACATTGCTTTTCAGGGCAGTCACTGTTGTGATGTGAGATCGTGTTATGGGAAAAATACAATGTGAAAAATATTTTTATAGAAATGCGTGCTATAGAAATTTTCACTGTAGCTCTTATTCTAACATATTCTTGGGCTTAAAAAATCTTTGAATTTGGATAAAAGACGGATAAAGTTTAAATTCTCATCCGTAGAAGATAAGTAGGTCAATTACAAAGTTTACACAATTTTTCTTTCTGTTTTCTAGAAAATTTAAATCTTATCATACATTTTATATAATTTAAGTTTTTTTTAGAATAAAGAAACTTGTGCGAACATAACTTAATTATCGTTTTTTAAATGGTTGGTGGGTGGCATGCTCAAAAATGTGAAGTGTTATTTATATAAACAAGTAAAATATTTTGTGACACCGGGGGTTAGTTTCACCAAAAATTCCTTTAATAACCCTTTATGCCGCATTCCTATTATCATACCATCCCAGCATTTTATGCAAACGCCTGTTTTACAATATCAAATATGTATATTAATAATAAAAACATACAGTGACAATATACTATTTAAGTTTCTATATATTCTATGGGATAATTTTTTTAACGGTAGCTTGTGCTATTCGTCAACTTTCCATAAGCTCGGCACACACTGGTTCTATTTCTAGATTTTTTCTTACCCAATATAATTCATAGACGGGTCTTCAAACGCTGAGTTGTACCTTTGGTGCAAGCCTTTGTGGTCTATTTGAAAAAGCTTTAGCCTAAGTATCAGATTAGTTTGAGTTCAAGTTCGAGTAAGGTCAGTATCAAATTTAGATATTTTCAATTTACATTCGAGATTTGAGTATGAGTGTTTGTTCTTTTTCACAGATGTGACGTTTGTATCTCATGTGATTTTAAAATAAATGCAATTACCAGCTGTAATGCTAATATTAAAAAAAATAACAATTTTAAATAGGAAAGAAAGTTTATACTATTAAATTTGTTTAACATGTGATTTTTCCTCCAAACATAAGGAATTAATATTTAAACTAATACTATTATTATTTGTTTCTAGCCCCCTTCCCGCGTTCATTTGAAAGAAAAATTCAGCCATTCAGTAAATACAATAAATATCTATGCTATCAATGCAAGTCTTATGATAGAGTTCGTCTTATAAAACACATGTCACAACCGGTGGAATAACAAAGTTATCAGTTTTAATTTAATATTTAAACATATTTTCCTCAAACTTACCGCTGAATCCGTCAAAAAAAAAACAGAGCTTAAAATTATAATATTCGTTTTAACTAGCAGTAACATATCCCACCCATCTTGACCGTCTGAAACCTTTAAAATATATTAAACATTGTGCTATTGTATCATATAGAAGGATTTTGTTAAGAAATCTTTTTCTACATACACCCTGTGCATTTGTCAGAGATTTGTGTTCATTTACAAATTGCTTAGGCGTTAACAAAGACAAAATTTTACTTTAAAGTTTGAATGTATAAACTGGCGCGGATAACCAGTAAAATAATTTCAAATTATAAAAAAGATTTTACATTTGATAAAAAAGAGGCAGTACAAATCCTTATATATTATATTTGTCACCCTTGGGAAAAGACATAAATAAAACATTTTAAATACCTACTAAAGAACAAAAGAAAAACGAAAGGGGACGAGCAAGAATATGAAGTCATAAAGTATTCTATCACTCTGTCAATATTTCATAAACAAAATAATGAAGATAACATATATTGTATCCTGTGTTACCCCTATGATTTAAATAAGAGATTAATTTCTTCACCCTTGGCAGGCATATTTAACAAATGATGCGATTGAATAATATTTATTAACTTATTTGTTGAAATTCAGCAAAAATATCTGCTCTGTTATCGGAAGTGTGGAATTACTGAAAGGTGAATCCCGGGATTTGAATAAATAGTCTTTTATAAACTAACACGACCTGACAAACATGAGAGAAGAGAGTACACGGAAAACTACAGATGTTTGAATTGAAAAATGACTGAACTTTACCAATTGAATTAGTCTGAACTTTGCGAATATACAGGCATTGCCATTTCTATGCCTGTCAAATGGGTCTGAGTATGTTCGAAGTATAGTGCAAAATCGGGTATATCTTAACATGCAAAATTGGAATGATTCCATATGCTCGAAAATAGTATTAAAAATATTTTTTTTATCAATACTTGTCAAAGTGATCTAAAATAAATAGCTGTTTCATTCATAATCTGAATTACCAATATAATGGGTAGCATGCGAAGTGAGACAAATAATTAAGAAAGTGGTTTGTTTCGTTCTTGTGTACCACAACACTTTGCACAAATGGTCGAGGCGGCACTCATTTCTGGAATAGAGAGTCATTAAAAACACTTAATATAAAAATTATAATAAAGACTAAACAAAAGAAATTATGCGTAAAATGATTTCAACCAGTGAACACTGCAAACTGCATCCAAATTGGGATCCACTCATGCGTTAACTATTCGTCTAAAGGTACGGCCTAATTTGTAATTTTATGAAGGTATGATTATATTAATCTATAAATAATATTAAATAAAAACGTATGAAAAAATATTCAGTTTGATATCCCTGAACATGATTACTGCTACATAAAAATATACTTTGATTTCATTTCCTGCTCTTAAACCTCTGAAATAGAGACATGATAAAATTCTCAAAATTATTACACTTAAATCTGTGATACAAAATGCTTTCATATTGTCATGAATTCAATAGATTATGACATGGTCCCTTAAAGTAAAGGTGGTTTATTTTTTATAAAACGACGACATAAAAGATTGTAAATTGTTGTGAAAATATTTTACATCTCTCAAAAGATAATGTCTACGTGATATTCGGCCACCGGGGTAGATAACAAAAGATATCAAAATGCAATAGGGTGGGTAACAAAAATAGATATATATCACATACAAGTACATACGTAAGGCTTTTTCCCATAGACTTCTCATAACAATCATCGTAGTTTAGATGTATGTACCATTGTGAATTGATTGCAAAAAACAAACTAATATATTATTATATATGAGATCCTAATAGGTTATTTAACATTATGGGGCCATTTTAATATTGACTCCGGATTCTGAGATTTCAATCAATGCACTATTATCTCAATGTGAAAATAGGAGCAAGATTATCTTTGTTATAAAATGAGGGGTGCATATTTACATTTGATTGAAATCATTAATTCTGATAAAATATTTTTGACGACATTTATCAAACCAGTTATAAATTCATTCCTATCATTAAACATGTTCGATCATAAAGAATTTAGTAATGGAAGCTTAAAATTCATCACTATGTTTGTTTTGTCATATTGATTATGTCTGTATTCGTTACGAAAACTGAGCTTTAGTGACAAGAAAATTGTAATCATTTAAGTTTTATATTTATGAAACATACGGATTCCTGACATGGAATTTCGACATTAATATTGCACTGAGAACTTAACCTTTTCAGTACCACGATGTTTTAAGCTAAAAAACATTCACTCACATACCTACCGCATGTTTTTAATAATTTTTGAATAGTTTTAAAAAATAGGACTGAATTTATGAATATTGAAAGTTGACTTATAAAATGATACATATAGTTTAATATTTTCAAGTTACATTCGTGGTTTTCAGTGGCCTTACGGTATTCACGCCGTTCAAATGTAGCGGCCACCAGTGGCCTTACGGTACTGAAGCGGTTAATGAAAAAAGTCATTTCAATTCATCTTCACATTGCATGGAATACACTTTTTTTCAAATAAAATAATTGAATAATGTAAATGGAAAAAAAAATAGTTCGATTAGTTGTAAGCTTCATCACTCTTTCCCTGCTCCAACTTGAAAGAGTAGATATTATGTCAATTTTAATTTGATCTTAAGCCTAAATTTATTTGTCTGATGAAAAAGCAATACATACGATGAAAACTAAGAAACTTGTCTGACGTGTTTTTTTAATAAAATTTAAAATAGTTTTAAAATATTTTGGAACCACTGCTATTTATTTTAAAATAATGTGTGAGATAGAGACATTAATAGTGATAAAAAAATGTCATAATTTCTCTGCGGGATACGGGTCAAAATACCCGTCATCTTTTTTTTACTCATTTAAGGGTTGAATTATTGACGTGGGACTAAATTTGTGAAAGGTCGTTGGAGGGTTTTATTGAGGTATTTAGGTACCAATGACAAATAAAAGTTATATTTATTACAATCAAAATGGATCCAATAACCATTCAATTTACTAAAATTAAATGTACAATTTATACTTCGACAATTCTTGTCACATAAAAATTATCTCCCCTTATATTGTATTACATTTTACGTCTTGATATTGAAAGGATGTGAGTCTTTGGATTTTCCTCCTATATAATGTTAATAAAAAAGATAATATAATACACCCCTTCCCCAGTACACTGCGAATAGCTTAGTCTAGCAAATTGTCAGCCCACCGCTAACCGATATCATACAATTTCTTACTCCTAAATATTAAAATAAATAATTACCTGCAACAATTTAAGATTTCGACTGAAGGTGTTTGGTGGAATTTCAATATTAAATTTGAATCGGCTTCCGGCTTCCGGCAATCGGCTTCCGATTTTAAATGAAATATTGCATATGCCGGGGTCGCCACTTCTGTACCATATATAAATATAGTCATAAAACCTTTTCCGACAAACAAATAAATATAATTCTTAAAACCATTCACTACTCAAATCTTTGGGAATTCCCATGAGCTTATCCTTTTCGCCAGCAATGGCTTTAGACTCAGTGATACATTTATTTATTATATAAACACGAAACATCCATTTACTAAGCGTCAGTTCAAGTTCATCCGTGCGCTTGAACGCCTGAAGATGCCGAAAGGCGAAACCCGGGTCGTTAGTGACAAAATCTGTGGGAGTGTACATAATTTGAACGATTCAAATTTAATTACCTGCAACATAATATATTGTTCAAATTCATAAACCATATAGTTCTAGTTGTCTATGTTTCTCGGTTTTATGCGAAACAACATACCTTGTTGATTTAAAATCCAGTCTCATCTTCGCAATACTATTGGCCATCAATCATTTTCACTTGAACGATTATCCGCCCGCTCAAAGAGAAATGTTCAGGCATTATTTCCGATCAGGGTTGCCACACTTATTATTTTACAGTAGAACCTCGATTATCCCAACTTATTGCGAGTTAAAGTTTTCCAGATATTGAGTAATTCGGACAATCGAAGAAAACATACAAGTAACAAGAAAAGAAAGGTAAATTTAATGATCCAGTGGTCAACGTTGTTGTCGAATGTTTCGTGAACTGATTTTTCGATCAACTTATGGATCTCTCTCTACTCGAAGACATCGATGTCTGCGTAGTCTGAAATAAATTTACAGTCACCCGATTCACAAAATAGGTTGTAGCGAGAGCGACTAGCTAACCACCAGTCTTATCCTAGTCTTATTCTTATATCCCTGCATTTTTAAGAAAAAAAGGGGTTGAGCAATTGTTTCTTATCATTTTAAATTTGGGATCCAGGATCGTTCGCATCGCAATTTAACAACTCGACGACATCTTCTTTGTCACATTCTCGACATATTGAATCATGAATAAAGTTAAGCTGCGGAATACACCCTGTAAGTAGTTGCGGGTTTCCCTATAAGCAGTAGTGTGCTGTTATGGGTTTGTCAAGGTTGCATGGGGCCTGCGAATTTTAGGAGGCTCAAAAATGGCTTATATTATATAACCCATATACTTTTTGTTCCGATTTGTATTATTCTGCGTGTAATTTTTGACGTCTTATGTTATCGGAAAAAACAAGGCCTCCAAATTTTACTGCGCCTAGGGACTCTCATGTACTTAATCCGCTACTGTCTCTAAGAAGATTGTGAAGTCGTAGTGAGTGGTGGCGGGTTCTATGTTGAGTGCCCAATGGAATCTAAAAAAATACGTGTATAAGTGTTTGATGATCATTGAGGGTGCCGGTATTCCTTTGTTTGGGAGATGAGCTAAATGAAGTTCTGTTGTTTAATTAATAGGAAAGTTCAATTTTATTAAAACCTTTACTTTTATATTAAATTGACAACCCTGAATGAAAGTCATTTAATCGTGACTTTATAAAATCCACGCGGTAGAGCATCGATAAGCAACGAATCCTTTGTCTCTGGAATGGCGAGAAACAAGATGGCGACGATGGCACGCACGACACAACAAATTCCCAGACATTAAACACAAATAAACAGGCCCTGCCTAATGGCCGTGTAATTCTCCTGTCAAAGGATGAGGGTACGCAGCATTTCCTTCGCGCCGCGCATGACCGGACATCATGAAAGCTAGCTGCTCGTGTTCTTTTTGTGAATCTCAATTTGGTGAATAAATGAAAAGCGCGGGAATAGATAGCCAAAGACAATAAGGCGGACTGCAATTAATACATTCTTGTGAAAACGTTTACCGCCCAGCAGTGTCATTTTATTGTTATACTCTATTATTCAACGACTAATTTCATCAAAGTCCCGCTGTAGTCTATTTGGTAAGAGGTTGCTCTACCAATCAGGTGGATCTGGATTCGATTGCCGGTAAGGTCAATGTCAAATTCAGATATTTTAAATTAAAATTTGAAACCTAACACTTGGCTGTTTGTGAAGTCAATAAAACTAGAGTTGATTTCGTATGAACTTAAAACTTATCAATATTTGGCGCATTGGCATTGGCAAAGCAGTTCAAGCAAAATTTTCATATGCTTTGTCACAAACGGCCAGTGGTGTAGTGCTAACAAAAAAGTTTGGGAGCTCTGAATAATTATAATACTTTAATGCCGTTAGCCACAGTAATCCAATTTACACGCTAAGTTTCCAGCAAAACGTTCTTCCAATGCAATATTACAAAAATAATTATGTAAAAATAAACATTTATTGCAAAGTTAAAAATCGTCTAGAAAAATGTGGAATCGCCGACCCTATGCGCTCCCGCCCCACTACAACACTGCCAACGACCCAGCATTCAAGTGCACGGGTGAACTGACGTTTAGTTAATAGTTTTTATCGTGTATATATATAATAATAAAAATATTATCACTAAAAAGCTTAAAAGTTGTCCTGGCGATCTGGATTAATTTTACTAATGGCTTGACAAATGACTTTCAATGAATTAGGAAAGTAACTGCATAAACAATTACAATTACTGTAGATCGTCTAAATAACATATGATCATTAAGTTCGGCCATCCTAAAAAAGAATTCGAAAGTTTATAATATTTAATTATCAAAGTCTTCCGATTTTAAAAGGGTTGGTATTGTCAGACATCGTATTACTTCAAAAAATATATAATTTTCATTGCTGGACTGTGCGTTATTAATTTTTTCTGACTGTCGTAATTGAGTTAAGGTGCTTGATGTAATTTAAATCATTCAAATTTTGTACATTACCATACGTATTGTAGTTAACAACCCAGCATTTGCTATACGCCATCTTTAGGCACTCAAGTACACGCATGAACTTGAACGGTAAGATAAATCTCAATTTATTTTATTCTGAATCATTCAAATTATGTACACTCCCACAGATTTTGTCACTAACGACCCGGGTTTCGCCTTTCGGCATCTTCAGGCGTTCAAGCGCACGGATGAACTTGAACTGACGCTTAGTAAATGGATGTTTCGTGTTTATATATTAAATAAATGTATCACTGAGTCTAAAGCCATCGCTGGCGAAAAAGGGTAAGCTCATGGGAATTCCCAAAGATTTGAGTAGTGAGTGGTTTTTAGAATTATATTTATTTGTTTGTCGGCAAAGGTTTTATGATATTATTTATGATATTATTTATATAGGGTATAGAAGCGGAGACCCAGGAAGGCCTAATATCTCGTTCAAAATCGGAAGACTATGTAACTGTGCCCTATTAATTTCTAAAATTTCCTGGAAAAAGAGCTTATGACTGTCCGTATTTGGGTGTAACATTTTTATCCCCTGTTCCTGATTGAACACGTGTCCTTCCGAAATTAAGTGATTAGCAAAAGTAGACGTGTCCTTTTTCAGTCTAAAGGCTGCCATATGCTCTAATACCCTGATTTTTAAAGTCCTCTCTGTTTTGCCGATATAAAATTTATTACAACAAGAGCATTGTAATCTATAAATTCCAGATTTATTTAGGTAATGTATTTTATCTTTATTGTTAACTAATAATTTGCCTAAAGAGCTTTTACAGTAAAAGGCTGGTCTAACACTATCAGCTAGTTGTTTTTTAATTTTAAGACTAGTATTTCCTAAATAAATGATTCTACGCCAATACCTAGTATGATCTATGTCCTTTGACAATGTACCTTGAAATAACATTTTTTCTGCAAGTTTAGTTTGTTTTTTTGATAAAAGATTGTCTATAAGAGACATATCGTATCCATTGTTGATGGCGATTTGTTTGATGATTTTTAATTCGATATTAAAGTTCTTTTCATTCAAAGGAACACTCACAAGTCTATGAATTTCTGAATGAAAAGCGGCTAGTTTATAAGAAAATGGGTGCATTGAATCCTTATGTATCACTGTATCCGAAAACGTAGGCTTCCGAAATATTTTAAATTCGTGAGAACCGTTTTCAATATTAATATTTAGGTCAAGAAAGTTAATATTCTTGCCTCCGACTTCTAACGTGAATTTAATATTTTTATCTAATGAATTTATAAAGTTATGAAAGTTAGTTATTTGTCTATCCGTTCCATTAAAGAAACAAAACAGAAGCCAAACCTATAGTCTATTGGTTCCGATATGTAGACGATATTATTTGCTTGTTTAATGTTTAATTTGCTAATCACTTAATTTCGGAAGGACACGTGTTCAATCAGGAACAGGGGATAAAAATGTTACACCCAAATACGGACAGTCATAAGCTCTTTTTCCAGGAAATTTTAGAAATTAATAGGGCACAGTTACATAGTCTTCCGATTTTGAACGAGATATTAGGCCTTCCTGGGTCTCCGCTTCTATACCCTATATAAATAATATCATAAATAATATCATAAAACCTTTGCCGACAAACAAATAAATATAATTCTAAAAACCACTCACTACTCAAATCTTTGGGAATTCCCATGAGCTTACCCTTTTTCGCCAGCGATGGCTTTAGACTCAGTGATACATTTATTTAATATATAAACACGAAACATCCATTTACTAAGCGTCAGTTCAAGTTCATCCGTGCGCTTGAACGCCTGAAGATGCCGAAAGGCGAAACCCGGGTCGTTAGTGACAAAATCTGTGGGAGTGTACATAATTTGAATGATTCAAATTTAATATTGAAATTCCACCAAGCACCTTCAGTCGAAATCTTAAATTATATTTTATTCTGTTAACTAAAAAGTTGAGATTTTTAATAAACTTTTCCTTCGATAAAAATAAAACGCAATTGTAGTGAACAAAAACAAAGAAATTATAAAAGACGCTTGTCTGATCATGCGACAAACTTAAAATTGTAACGAGACAAATTGGTGAACCTAAATCTGAATGATTGTTCTAATTATTATTGAAGTTGATAAAGCGTGAATACTAAAAAATCTATACGCATATTATAATGTCGGTGAAGATCAAACGAGGATATTTTTATATTTTGATATTTTTACTGTAATAAAACAATAATCTAAATTAAAAAGTCTATTAAGAAGTTAATCGTTTATTAAAACATCACCTTTCGCTGACCATTCACGGAGCAAATATCACAATTCTTCAGTTTTACAGCATACAACGTGAATTCAAGTTCATCCGTGCACTTGAATGCCTGAAATTGCCAAAAGGCAAAACTTGGGCGGTGACAAAACGTATGGAAATTTAAAAAAAATAACAATTGAAATATAGCTCGACTTTGTTCAATATCAAGATTGTTTCGTTAAGAATATTCCTACAGCCTAAATACAAACTTTTAAATGTGATTTATATATATATATATATTTAAAGAAGTGTTGAGAATATGACAAATTTAATTAATTTCACTATCAGGATTGAATTGTTTTAGTAACCGTTGTATGAGTAAAACACTTTTGAAGTGTCATCAAAACATCGGTAGAGTGGGAAATTGAAAATGTATTAATGTATTTTAACATTTCTCTTCAGGTAAACTATCCAAGATTTTAAGTGTCGTATGGACTAAGTATTCACTACTATTATAAGTAGAGGGCTATCTTAATTGTTTTCTCAATTTAATAATCTTGGCTGACATAATCTATAATCAAAATGCGAGTTAAAAATGTATATAATTATTCTGCAGCCAAACTATGAATATAAGTATACAGGACATTGAAAAGGCTATTTTTAATATAGTTTGGAAAAAGCAACCTCTACATCAGTCACCGAATAACAAAAAGAAAACACTGCCCATAACTGGTCAAAGACTAATTGAAAACATATAGTTTATGTTATGTGTTTAATTGAGTTATAACTTATAACAATACAAGTGACCTGGTAACTTAATACGTAATTCAGAAACTTTCAGTTGACCTTTCAATAAATACAGATTATGTTTTTTATTCCCAAAGACGGAAGATAATCCATATATAACAGTTGGGTGGTCAAAATTTTGTTTATTGTCAGAAAGAACTGGTTCGTCTTTATTAAAGTGAATGTTTTATGCCCGCAGAGAAATAACTTAAACTTGTATCATAGGACGCTCAAAATACTCATACAGTCGCAAAGGCGATATTACATGTTAACACTAATACTGTAATAACACAAACATGATTGTATCAAATAATTATTGTTCGATTATTTTTTTTTAATAAACTTTCTTATATCTCGTACTCCGTATGTAGAGCATGTCGCCATCACAGGTCATCTCCAAGATTCCCTGTCACCCAGCAATTCTTATGTTTCTTCCTTTGTTATATTATACAAGCCAACATATTTTAGCTCTGTCGAGTAGAGCCATGAATAGTAGGCGGTTGTCCAAGAAGTCATAATTTCACAGATCAATAAAAGGAAATTCACGGTTGAGGCTCTTTGAAGCCATCCGTAGTACTAGTCACAGCCTATTACGACGTCTCTGACGTAACAAAGCCCGGTCTCTATTTCTCCATCTCCAAGTTTTCTCATACGACAATTTTTAAAAAAAGACAACTCAAATTTGCATCTTCAGGCGTTCAAGTGCACGGATGAAGTTGAACTGACGAACTTCAACGATTCAAATTTAATATTGAAATTCCACCAAGCACCTTCAGTCAAAATCTTAAAAGACAACTCAATTTCTAAATCTATCTTATAATCGAAAACAATGAGCAATAGAGTGTTTAATAGTGCAAAAAAAAATGACCGTGATTAATAATAACAATTTATCGTGAAAATGAATAACTATATTTCTTATGATTACTAACTTAATTTAAATGTCAACATCAGAGTTTATTGGTTTATTGAAGATTTTAATACAAGCAAATATGCCAGGAGATTTTATAGCGACCATCAAATAATGGTGCGCTATTTCAATTTATAATACAAGGAAAAATATAGGACAACAGAGGCGTCGCTCAGAAATTCTCTCGTTCTGCTTTACACCAATTTTGTCTCCAGCATTCAATGATAAGTTGAACTTATTAAGAACCTAAAATTGAATATCAAAAGATAAATCGAATCTTCAAGGGAGATGAGGTACATGGCAGAGTATAAGATATCAAACATTCTCTGATATTTATTTATTTTCTGTATCTACCCAGCACTGATGATTCTTGATTCCTGTGAAACAAACACTCAGTACGTATTTTACAAAGAAACCATTGATCGAAGAGGGAAAAGGGTATGATATTATATAATTATAACTGACATCAATATAATATGATGAGGTCTAGAAAAACTCAATACACTATTAAGTCAAATTTAGATGTGCTTCTATAATGTCTTCACTTGTGATATCCACTTATAACTTTTTGAGTAAGCACTTACACGAACTTCTTTCAAACATAAAATAATAATAGTAATAAAAAAGTCCTACGCAACCCGAGACCGGCAAAAGAGCCTGGGGTGAAAATGCGTTTTAAATTACATTAATTCCCTCGGTTTAAGCTCAACTTAAACGTTAGTTTAATGGCGAAGTTGCATTAAATATAGCTTATAAATATAGAACCATGGAATGGGTTGTCTCTGTGAAACTTTGGCATAGATATTTTGTCTAGCCGTGCCCTTATTATGCTAAAATAATACATTAAAGAAATAATCACACTTAAAATACTATAATAGCGCTACTGGGAAATCATATTTATATTTACAGTGAATATCAATAGAAAAATAACACAAAGCCATAACAAATATCTTTGAAATGACCATATAACTAAGCATTATTATGATATAGTTTTAACCAGGTCTGTGGAATCGTGTAAAAAAATACGACTCCGACTCCGAAGACAATTTTCAATCATTTCATTTTAACTTATACATATATTTGTATTCCACCACATCATCTTTAGTCAGCCAAGCATACAATGTCAACACTATGGACTATTTTGGTTTGAATACACATCATTAAATATTTATATATATTTTAAATTGAGTCGCTCGTTTTCTACGACTCAAATTCCGGCCAAAACACCGCGACTCCACGACCCCGACTCCGACTCCATAGCCCGGTTTTTTTTACCTTGGCGTTAGGCAATAATAACGACAATAATATTATTAATACGACGATATAGCTACTCATTTTAATGTAGCCATAGCGCATTTTTTTTTTGTTTCTTGTATTCGCTACAATACAATATTTGTTTAATGTATGGCGCATTGGCGGCAGCTGTAATGTACGGAAATCACACAAAGCACAAAAAATAGTCACAAAGATTGGGGGTGAGCCCTCATGAGTATCTTTTGGTATCTTTCTTCGCTTGGTGAATTCATATAACACGGACGGTAAAACATCATATGCATATTTAATGATTTATCGATGGGTTCTCCTACGCATAAATTACAAAACATACTTATTACTGAGACAATGAATGGAATATATTATTTATGTTTTCATAGTTTTAACTAACAGAATACTCGTTCAATGATAAATTCAAAATCCTTTCTTCCTTCTCTTAAACAGTACCAACGCTTTAAACAGTGTATAATTCAGGGAATCACAGGGGCCTAAATACAAAAATGCGTGTTTTGAGATAAGTTTGGTTTTGCCAATGCCATATTCATATATATTAGTGACACAACGATATATCTCGTACATATAATCGTTTACAGGATACGGTTTGATATTTTTACAAATGAAATTATAATATTAGAAGCACAACGGTAAATCACCTGTTATATCTTAGTGAACTTAAAACTATGTTTTTGTAGATATACCCCTGTGATCCTAAGCCTCCGAATTGATACGATCACTCGGTGCAATCACTGAAGACCAACGTAGCTTAAGAGAGAGGTTATGGGGGTAAAAACCCCTTCTTAGCAATGGCAATATATGTTTACATGTTAAGTAAAGTATGTTATTGATTTGTTTGATTTTTTTGAATGTGATAAATATGAATAAATTGAAAATATTTTTTAATAAAAAACCGACTTCGACTTGATTTTTTCAAACATTTCCAACTAGCATATACAGTATACCATCTAACCATTCTAGTTACTAGAATAATTATAGTAGATTTCACCAATCAATATCGACTGTGGAAAGGAAAAAGGACGTAACCCACACATATCAAATTTTACAGGAGGCGCTAAAAACGTGTTTTGATGATTTTGTGACATATGCAAATTATGAATTATACACAACCTTGAAGTGCACGGATACTTCTAAACTGGTGTTTAATTGACATAATGTAATATTAATTACAGAAATTGTCTCGGAAAAACCTTTATTTCAGTGTTTTTTCTTGGTTTAATTTTTTTACAAGGTCATCTTTTTCAAACTTAAAAGCTAAATTTAGATACTGAGTCGGCATTTTTAGCTTCCATCCTTTTGATAGAACGTGTGTCAAGTTGTATACATTGTAATTATCGAAAAAAGCTGTTTAGGAAAATTGAGGGTTACGTCCTTTTTTCTTTCCACAGTCGATATGATGAATAAACTAATATTTTTTGAATATCTTTAAATTATTTTTCTCCGACTCCGACTCCACAGCCTTGACGCTTCCATTGAACGAAGTCTGGCTACTCTTTAAAAGAATCAATAAAGCTACACGAAATCAATGTTGGAGAAAATGTAAAACAAAAATCAAAGCCTTGTATTAAATTAAAATGTTCAATTAAACAACGGATAGCTCAATTGATGCTGAACCCCAAAACCAGCTTCTATAGAAACTTAAAATAAGTCCAGTGGATCAAATATCATCAATGTAGGTGTCCAAACATTGATACGCGCACAACTGTTGATGATTTACTATTGTATGTAAGATGTAATTTTATTTGTACGCCCATTATGAAGCTCACTTTATATTTAAGATTCTTTAGAAACGCTGCCCCAAGAGATCATATTTTATTGTTATTAAATAGCCGTCAAATATTTAAATTTAAATCATTCTGTTATTATATTTCCCTCGGGACAAACATCTGTCGTTGGGATTTCGAGATTAAATTTAGGCCCTTTAATTTATTCAAATTATACAATAGTGGTATCATATTTTCTATAGTGAGAGTTGCGTGAGAGTTTTTTCTAGATTGAAAAGGAATAGATTAAAACATGGAGTACTATAAGATATTAATTCTTATATCAAATCAAAAACATCTTAATAATAACAACACATATAAAAGATTGTTTTCAGTAACGTCATATATACTATAGTATAATAAATTTTAATATACATCAATATAAAATTTCAAAATAGTAATATTGAATTCCACTGGCTAATAACCAGTGTACCAGAAAACCCTTTTAAGTAAATTTTAAATAAACGTATGGCATTGCAGCTTATAACCAACGCGTCAGATATTTTTAAAATATTTTAATCACATAACAATAAGAGAAATATCACTTGAGAACAATTCATATAGAAGAGACGCTTTTACCACTAGACCACAGAGCCCGACTAAGCAAAGTTATCATTTTTTTTACTAATTTGTCGCCGAATCCATTAAAAATATGAATGTTTTAATTGATAAAATTGACTGATATAAAAGATGTTTATAAAACTGTCAACCCGAGTTCATTTCTGTATCTGAATGCACGAGGTATCAAAAATCGAAACCCGGATCGATAGTGACGAAATATACAATTATGAAAGTGTTCAAAATTTGTCGAAAAAATTAAAAACGACTCAAATGATAAATTAATGCTCTACCAAGCACTTTCAGTCGATAACATAAAACACATGTATTATTGACTGAATTTGAACTATCACTAAAAAAGAGTGGTCAAGCAACTGAGTATAAGCATTTATCGTATAAGAACTTCTTTTGAGATACCTTTAATTAGCAAAACATAATTTGCTTTACGCGGGCATAGATTAATTCCTTAAAACCATACTGTTCTAACACAATACCTTAAATTATTATTCGATACATTGTCTGCGGTGTGATTGTCAGAATTGTGTAGTATATTTAATTAGCTTGGATATTGATCCAAGACCCGTTAATACACCTGTGAAAGTAGGTTACGTTTTTTTCCTTGTGTAAATCAATTTGAAAATAGTCGTGACCGAAAGACTGGAAGCTGCCGCGGATACGATGGGAACCTAACACCCATAACTACACACACAGCAATAGATTAAGAGCCTTCGCCTGTTGGAAGAACACAAAGAAAACCGTCAGCTTTCATACTTAGAGATTGCAATACCGGTATTACAAAAAAGATTAAGCAAACCAAAAATATGGCTTAGTTGATCACAATTGAGATCGCAATACCGGATGTGTAAATAAAAATTGATAAATCGAAAGTCATGTTAAATACCGTCATTATCACAAACGGGTGTTTTTCATATGTAGGCCCATTAGAGGTGAAGTGAGTCAAGTGGTGTTATAATTATAAGTTCGATGCGTTGTACTATTCTACACATCTAACAGTTGCCAATCTACACAGTTGAAACACATTACAATAGTGTTTATCTCAGTAAAATAAAAATACGCAATCCAACAAAACACCAAATAGAGATGTGATTGTACTTAACAGTCCAAGAAAAAGTTTTACCACTTTACTAGTTCGCTCACTTCACCGCTAGAGAACCCATATATCTTACAGTTTCATATAGTTTCACAATTCTTTGCAGATTTATTTTAGATAATTTTTAATATGGAAGTACCGGTATTTTTGCATTTTTAAAGCCGATATTTCAGTATTGAAAAAAACACTATGAATATCGTTTGACAGTTTTGTTGATATCGGTATTGTAAATTATATTCATAATTTGTTTTAAAATTAGAGCTGTGGAGTTGGAGTCGTAAATAATGACGACTCTGACCACATTTATTTAAAATTAAAAACAAAAAAAAATTAAAACATAAACTTTTTAGTAGATAAAAAAGATGAAATATCCACCAAAAAAAATGGTTTATATCGCAGATGAATATCGCATTTTTTTTTGTCATAAAATTCGGCTAAACAAAGAATCAAATAACTTATTTAAGATACAAAATATGGAATGGAAAGAAAACAATTTGAGTGGCTATTATTACGTCGGTGGGAGTGGTCAGAAGTCGTGGGAATTATGGATGGATAAATGAATCGAGCGGACAAGGTTAATCTTCAACTGTGGGAAACTTAATTTATTGTATTGTTATTAAAATTCGTATTAATATCATTTTTAACAATCTATTGTCTCTTATTTATCCGGTATTATACAAGCGAACTTAAACGTTTGTGTTGGTACTCAAATTTATAATATTATTATAAACATAACGCGGAAGTACTAAAACTTATAGCAAGCAATCAATTCATATATAAATGATATCTATTTTCTATATATTTTTTATGGATTTTTTTTGACACCAATACAGTGCTGGGCAACGTTCCTTCTAAGCTACGCGCGTGCGCGGCCGCGCAGCAGTTGAGAAGCCCTCGCTCATTCCGGGTTGGCGCGCACTACAAGACAGTCCGCGCAGCTAACCCTTCGGCTTAGAGGAAACGTTGGTGCTGGGTAACCGCTCCCAGGACATTAATACCAATCATATGAAAACGCTCAATGTTGCTGTGTTGTGGAATATGCCCAGTAAGGGTCGTTGATCTGCAGAGGGTGGTGACGGATAGGCTGTTGAGTACTATGAGGAGACGGATATCTGTTCGATGTACCATCTTTAATAAAGAAAATACATAAAATGAGTACCTAGTATGAGTACGCGCGCACAAATTAGTAAATAAATTCACTCACAAAAATAAATAACAGCTACGCTATCATGATTGCACACGCTAAATGACCAAGGTATTCGGTAGATGCTAGGGATTTAAATATTCGTCAAAAAATCGTTCGAATATCTATTATGAAAATTCGGAAATATTCGAATTATTTCGTATATATTTTTCTTATTACACTTATAGATATAATCAGTTAAAATCAGTTCAGTAGCGAAAAATGGTTTAATTAAAATTTTATAATACATTTACATCATTTAAAAACAACACCGCATTGTGGAACTTTTGCAATAGAAAATAGAATAATTAAATTAATATATTACGTAAGCCTTAATAATACGTGACTTAACTACATTAATTTAATCATTAAATTTATAAAAATAATCAAAGATTTTTAGTACTTACTCCACATAAATTTATTGGATCAGGACCGGTTTCGCTCATCGCGAGCATTATCAACTGATAAAAAAAATATATAAACAGTGCTATTTAAATTGATTTAATTTCTTTTATTATAATTTAACTTGTATAAATAGCACTGTTTATATATTTTTCTTATCAGTTGATAATGCTCGCGATGAGCGAAACCGGTCCTGATCAAATAAATTTATGTGGAAAAAGTACTAAAAATCTTTGATTATTTTTATTATAATGCCATTCCACCAAGTATTGACAATGAACACCTTAAAAGTGATCATTAAATTTGTTTACTATTTTTTCATAATATTATATTTCCGGTCAGACGTGATAAGATTCTGGGTAAAAACAAACCTAATTAATAATGCAACTTCGAATGATATAGTTTGCTTAAGATCTATAAATTATATTTAATCGAGTATTAAAAAAGAGTCGAATATTTTCGAAAATTTGATTAAAAGGCCTAGCCCTAGTTTTTCATACTCAATTTATTTTTTTACACTTTGGGAATCATTTAAAGCTAGTGCGATGAGATTTTACAAAAGGTCAAGAAACTAAATCAACGAAAGGCCTTGGTCGGCCAATATCTTTGAGCGATATGATTTATTCTGAGAACAATATAAAGATTATGAAAGAAGAAAAACATGACATGTGTGCTTCGCAGGCTTTTTAACGTCGACAAAAGATCTTGACAACCACAAAAAAAGGCTTTTTTAATGTACACTATATTGTTTTTGAATAACATAAATTTCTCCTTTTATTACTGAGTTATCATAATTGATTTTAATTATCGAGAAAGCATTTTTTCGATTCAGTTTTGTCCAAATCCGATTGTTTTCTTTCGTTGTTCAGACTTCAAGGGATCAGATACAACTTAAAGCTATCAGCACATTTTGTTTGAAGCCAAACATTTACTGTCCCGTTTCTCGAGTGTCAGTATTTTGAGATGTTGAGTTAGTATTTAGCCTTTTGGCTGCCGTAGAAAAAAGTACGTTTGTACCTAGCACACCGGCTATAATTTGCAATTGTGGGGTTATAATACAAATTTACTATTTCCAAAACTCGAACTTTTCAGTAGAGTCAAATACTATAACAAATAACACAAACAAAATAACATTAGAATATAAATATGATTTCCATTTTGAAAACGATAGTGTTTTAGACATTTTATATCAAAACTAATAAGACCAGTTGATTCCTTAGTCTTAAAAAAACTATATCTTTACGCATAACGAACTTAATTTCACTCATTTTGGAAATAGTACTTATTGCATTATAGCCCCACAATTATTAATTTAAGTAGTTATTGACGAGGTAACTCGTCTCTGGCATGTAAGCACGAAAAATTTGACAAGATATCTCGTCTGTGGCAGTCATCCAGTTGAGGTAGGCACTGCCACCTTATGGTTCCAATCTAAAGTGATAAATAACATTGTAATGCTAAAAACTCTGATGTTTTAGTTTGAGGAGTTTTCTTTAGTCTGGAGATGCTTTACAACAAAAGAAATCGTGTCAGACTTGCACAGCATGTTGAATAACGAAAACATCGATTTCAATTTTTAGATTTAATAAATACATTATTTGCATTTTCGGCGGCTTATCAATCATAACTAAACTAATAACGTTTTCATCGCAAACAAAGATAATAAACTCTTTGGTTTAATATAATAGATATCCGTGACTACTTTAGATAATAATATGCGGAGTTTATAAAACAATTCCAAACATATGATTAGTTTATTCAGTTTTGCCGCAGCATTGAGATGAAACCCCGTTCTCATAATATAAATTATTAAATAATACGTCGGAAAATAAATGAAACATATAAAATCATAATAAACATGTCGCGTATATTGTTTGTTTTTGCATTGTATTGTGTGAATTTGAGTAGTGTTTCAACAAGTAAGAAAAATAAATTTTTCGTGTCAATTTTCAGTGAATATTAAAACATATTATTTTTATATACATGACGTTTAGAGATACTGCAAATTAGACATAGGCTAAATAATTGGGGACATGAATTCGTTTAAATTTCAATACAATGATACAGATCGATGTTTTATAAAATGATATATATTCTAATATTTTGATGTTTCCGCTCGATAAAAAATATCAGTTTTTTTTATATTTAATTTCTTACTTATTTGCTGGCCATTTTGTACAAATAATTTCAACAGGAAAAGTTAAATTATACAGTAATATCAAATTTGAATTGTTTGAATTTTGTACTTTTCCATGATTTTTGTCGCTTACGACCGGGTTTCACCTTTCGGCATCTTTAGTATTTTCAAGTGCACGAATGTACTTGAACTGACTATATTGAAATTTCATCAAGCACCTTCAGTCGAAATTCTAAATTATATGGCAATAGCTTAAGATACGAATGACCTGTCGCAGCATGCTCAAAATCCAGACTAAATTTAGCGTGGTTTGCTTCATAATAATGACAATGTAAATAGTATATGTATGTACATGGCAAAAATAAATATTTTTGACTATATCAACTATTTTTTATGTACTAGCTATAAATTTTAAGCAAATCAATAACAGCAGATGAAATAAAAAAGAAATAATATTATTTTTAAAATTCTTAAAAAGCAGAGTGCCACCGTTAAATTCTTTGAGTGCCACAAGTGGCGCAAATGATTTTACTATTTTTAAATGTTTTTGTTTTTGTTTTATGGTGATTTTATAACAATCATATGTATGTAGGTATAATCATTCGAATATTCCTCTAAAAATTTTCGAAAATCAAAAATTAAATATATATTGTGCTTCCGTATTTGTTTGTTTTTCAGTTTCTCATCACACAATGCACCAAACAAATTCGAATTTGGATGAATTACAACAACTAGAGACGCCTATGAAAGTGAAATCTAATTTAGAAGATTTATCCAAGAACCAATCCGATCGTCTTAATTGTCTTCCATATCAAAGTCCACTGAAGCATAAATTTCCGCGGAATTCGCTAGATGACTATGTGTGTGAACATTACAAAGTGTTTAAAAGGATTGCCAGTGCAGCTGAATCTCCTTCCTATAAAGGAGATAATCCTGGAAGACGCTTTAGTCTCATGGTTGTGACAATGGCATTTTCAATTTGTGTATTTTTTGTATTTTCCATGTTTTGGATTGAAACATAAAGTGAATTGATAAAAATGTATTACTATTTATTTTTATATGTCCATGTATTTATCAGCTTTATTTTTTAATGTTATATGAACACAGTATTTAAATAAAAATAATGAAACAAATAGTATTTGCAGTAAAATTGTATATTTTGGCCAAAATACAAATTATTATAATCTAAGTTTTAATCATAAAATACAGAATTAATTAATATATACAAAACGAAGGGCCCCATCACACACAAATTATATAAGTCTAAAATTCATAAATACCTAATAATACTTAAGCCGTTATCTTAAAAATATTCACATTTTATTGTAGGACCAGGTGTTTGTACAGAAAAAGCTTATTTTTTATATTATATAGTACTTGTTAAAAAAAGGTTGGATAAAATTGATATAATGTGATATTTATGGTTAAAATTTAATAGAACACACTTGGAATTAAACATATGGCAGTGTTTAAGAAATTATCGGTATAATGTAATTAATCATTCGTCATATTTATATATTAATCTAATAGTAATAAATGCACATTATAATCAACTTTAAAAACACGTTGCTTAAATTAAAACATAGCCACTGTGTTAAATTCTTTTTTTCAATCTAGTTTGAAATACAAAACTTGAGACTAAGGGAAGCATAATTAGTATTCTTATATATTTTTAATACCACTTTATTGATGATTTAATCGTTACCTTATTAGGTTGTTTATGTACGATCAATTGTTCTATAAGATATTTTTAATAAAGGTCTATTTTTTTACTTGTTTTTTTACCCAATTTATAAATGCAATTTATATAAGATTATAGCACGATATACATAATATATTTTTTTATAAATCCGAATCAACAATATTATAAACTTATTTCAACACGAAGTTGCCAGCATTTTAAAATGATATTGAGATAGAATGATGTATTGAGATGTTTAAATAGTACTTAAAGTAAACAACAGACAGTTGAGCATTAATTTGTTCAAAACGCTAAGAAAAAAATTATACATTTGGAATTGGAAAAAATATTTAAAAAACTGGCAACAAAATTTCGTAAAGTTATGCATGGTTCGTTATTTTCTCTCTTTTAAATTATAGGACATCCACAATAAAATTATACGAGAAATCTTTGGTATCCGTTAACAGCACATCTTGTCATAATTATTGGATAGATCATCTGAAGCAAACTGGTCCAATTTCGAATCCAAAGGCTTGGTTGTGTTTGCCGTAGTCAGTGGGCATGAAGTCCACGATGGGCAAGAAGTCTAATTTTTCAGGCCTCAACTCCAGCACGGTGCTGGCTTTTGCCTTCCCACTCTGAAAATGAAATAAGAACAATGGTTTTAGATAAAACATTTTTTATTGATTGCAGTGATAGAATGCTAAATAAAACTATACCGGGATACTGTTTCTTTTTAATAATTAAAACCTTATTAAGTACATTTTAAGTCTAAATTGTAGATGATTCAATGGTAAAAAATCTAATACGTGAAACAGAATAACTACGATTATCGATAGACAAAGATTTTAATTAAGTAATCAATGATGGTCGATTATTTTTAAACTGTTAGCATTTCAAAAATCATAAAATCTTAATTTTCTTAAAGAAATAGTTGTCTTAAAGAAATATATGTGACTCGAATCAATTCCGTGTATGAGGAATTACTCGATGAAAACTGTTTGAAGAAATTTCAGAGACCGTTCCGGTCTGGGAAAAAAGACATGTACACATCATCATCGTGGTGTACTCCACCCAGATTACACTTACCCTGTATTCAGGCGTTTGCGCCATTTTTGGATGTTTTTATTTTAAAAATATGATGACTCTATGAGCAATATAGATTAGATACTTCACAGATAATTTTCAAACTTACCTTACAACCGTCACTCAACACGGTCGGTTTCATTTTAGGTTTTTCGTGAGAAAATTCGGCAAAATTATGACCTCGTAATTTGATTGCGTGTTCGTATCCAAAAGTTGCACCATTGTACCTATGGAGACGAAAAAACATTAGATGAAATAAAAACAACCTCTATTATTATTATTATGTTAGCTAACGTACCTATTCATCATTTGATAATTCTAACGATAAGATAAACTGGTCATGATTAATTGTAAAAATTGTAGAACTACATATTCCAAAAACTTACGTTTTATATTTTTAAAATATAATCACTTGCCGCCAAGAAATTACAGCATATAAAGATAAATCTTTAAAATGATGGATTATAATAATTCTGTCCTATTTTTTTCTGCATTATAATGCGATGCCAATGACCAGGAATGTGTTTACATCACAATTAATCCAATGGTTGGCCAATGACTTTAAAAATACTTTCAATAACACCCAAGTATCAGATCTTAATCGATTAACTACATATTCAGAAATAAATATTTTAATTGCATAAACATATTCTTTAGTTGACACGTAGGCTATTTAGAAAGTATGTGTATACCAACCATGCAACTGAGTTGACGCAGTTATACGTAAAGTTTTGATAGGCTTCTTCAGATAGAAGTCGTAAGAAGTTCATCTGAACAGCTCCTACGGATTCGTAAGTTATCTGAAAAGGAAGCGAAAATATATTTGGTTAGAAAAGTTATCAGTAGTTTCAACTACTCACTATGAAACCTAAATAATAAGTCTAGTGTATAGGATTAGGTATTTACCTTAAAACCACCACGTAAACTGGAGAACCACTCCTGCCCTCTACTTTTTTGCCAGGGTATATGGTGTATTTGTGCAGCATGGGCATCAGGATAGACACATGTTTGACCGCCTCCAGTCATGTTACAGTATACATAGATAGCGTCTGCCCCCATTCCAAGATTTGGATCGATCCAGTACCAACCTAAAAAAACAGAAAGTGTTAACAATGCTATAAAAAATACAATCGTTCACTATGTGTAAGTATCATGGATAATATTTACCATCCTTAAATTGCGGATGTCCATAGTGCAGATCCCTACAAGTTCTAACTGGGTTTTCTCTGGTGCCAGAAGGCTTACGCATTTTCTCCAAATCTTGCCTCATTGAATATATCGATCTGTACATGTCCACGAATTTCGGTGAATCGTTGTTAGAAATATCTTCATCTGTCTCCATTGATTCGAAGTCCATTTTGTTTAATGGGGCTAGTAGTGTATCTAGGTCTTGTTCGTGGATATCAAACTCCCTAAATTTTTAAGAATTAAAAGTTAAAATAATTGATAAGTCTTGGTTGGGAAATACAGATTATACAGGTGTGAAGAAAAGATGGAAAACATTTGTCTTGTTATTGTAAAGATCCTGAATGAAAATAGAATACTATAAGTCACTACATAGTTGTAATAAATGATATCTAATATAAAAATGAAATCAGTTTTAATTAAGGCTCACTCTTTGTTATCCGCACTTCTCCTGGTTCTTGGACTTCCATCTCCTCTGAACAGCAACTCTGGTGGTAAAAGTGGCATTTCTGGGGGTGGTCCTGGTGGACCTGGTGCACCGGCTGTTCCAGTTTCTCCACGAGGTCCATCCATTCCTGCGACACCTTTCAATCCAATCGGACCTTCAGGACCCAGGCCACCTACTGGGCCGTCAGATCCTTTGGGACCTGGAGGACCTAATGGGCCCTGAAAAAAAAACATTTATTTAATATTAATTATATTTTTATATTTTCGTGAATTTTTTTGCCAGTAACGGATCAATTAAATAATATTATGTATCCTGTCGACACAAGTTTTCTATTCTGGCCGGATTTTTGGCTTTTGTTTTGAAAATTAAAAAAATATGTTACGTAATTTTTAGGAACCATGTCTCATCATTTTTACGCAGATACATATTATTGAATTAAGATTTGAAAAATAAATAAATACTCACTGAATCACCCTTGGGTCCTTCAGGACCTTGTGGTCCAATTAATCCTAATTCACCCTTCTCGCCTATAAAACCAGGTTCGCCAGCAAATCCTATTTCTCCTCGGTGCCCTTTAGGTCCCCGACGGCCTCTATCTCCCTTTGGTCCTCGTGCACCCGAGTCGCCAACTTTTCCTAGTGCTCCGGTAGGTCCAATTTTACCCGACGGACCAACTTCTCCCTATAAAATACCAAATACAGATTCATTGCTTAAAAATTAAAATATTCACTTATGCATGTATACTATGAACACAAAAGTCCAAAACGCGGAAATAAAAAATATCGTACTGCTGGTCCCGTTGCTCCTCGAAGACCCTGAGCTCCAATAGCTCCGATTTCTCCAGCTACACCAGCTGGTCCACGATCTCCCGGAAGACCAGTAAGTCCCAGATCTCCCTTTTCTCCAGGTAATCCAGTACTGCCTTGTATTCCTGCAGGACCTTCAACGCCCTAAAAGTGTAGACAAAATATTTAATGCTTAAAACATTTATTTTTATTATACGAAATATTTTATTTGATTTTTGTATGCTTTATAACCGTTTTTCCTGGTAATCCAGTTTCTCCCTGCTTCCCTGGAGGGCCTTCTACACCTGGAAGTCCAGCATCGCCTGGACCACCATCAGCTCCAGCAGGACCAATCTCACCACGAAATCCCACGGATCCTTGTTCACCCTGCAAACCTGGTACCCCCGGTGGACCTGGAGATCCTTTGGGACCTTCAGGGCCAGAAACTCCACGAATGCCGGCCTCTCCTTGAGGCCCTGATAGCCCTTCTTCACCTCGAGGCCCAGTTGCACCACGGTCACCCTTATTTAAAAAATACATCGTTAACTCGGCTACATACTATATTTAATTTTATTAAGCATGCCTTTTCAAAATTTGTTGAAACAATCATCGAAATGATTTCGTTCATTTGACGTGCTAAATAATTAAAACAAATGATGATATCAATGAACTCTTAAAAGTAAATTTGAAAACCTATTCAGTCATTAATTTCTATGTAAAATACACTGATAAATTAATACGTCTTACCGGCTTTCCAACTTCTCCAACTGGCCCGGGCGTTCCTGGTGGTCCATCAGCTCCTTGCAAACCTCTGGCCCCTTCAGGACCAAGTGGTCCTGGTCCACCATCTACTCCTTTGGCTCCACGACGTCCTTGCTCACCAGGAGTTCCAGCAGGACCAATTGGTCCTAAATAATGAGAAAGACCAAACAAAAAAATAATTATATGTTTGGACTAACTGATTGTATTGTATGTTATTTATTCAGTAATTGAGGTACATGTCTAATATTGAAAATAAAGAACATATACTAAATCATAATTAAAAAATAGTCTTGCCCTTAGCTCCTTCGTCGCCAGCCTCTCCTTTACTTCCAGCTGTTCCAGGAAGTCCTTGAGCTCCTGCAGCTCCAGGTGGTCCAGTTGCACCACGAGGACCCAGTTCACCTTTTCCGCCCTGTCTTCCCGCTTCGCCAGGAGATCCTCGCTCTCCGTTTGGGCCTACAGCACCTGGGGCTCCTCGGGGTCCAGCTGGTCCTAATGATCCTATTGGTCCCTGTTTATGGATTAAAATAAATACTTGAATGTTTCTGCGTAAAAATAAATTTATTTTGTAAAACTTTCATTGTTGTGAATATATCGTATCATTTAGCTTACTGTTTCACCCCGACCACCTTTGAATCCCTTTTCTCCTGGTGGTCCAACATCACCCTTATCTCCATCTTCTCCTGGAGGACCTAATGGTCCAGGTGGACCAGGTAAGCCTCGAAGGCCGGAGATACCATCCCTTCCAGAGGGACCTTAACAATTAAAAATTAAAAAAGGTTAGCGAGCATGTAGTTGTACATATTGTTTTTTATTTATCCTTGGTTGAGTGTCAAAACTTACCCGGTGGTCCATGCTCTCCTCTATCTCCTTTTAATCCAGGGTCTCCTGGTGGACCAATCAGACCCACCCTTCCTTCAAGTCCTGGTGGACCCTCTTTTCCAACTTCACCTTGCTGACCCTTATCACCAGCAGCCCCAGCTGGACCAGCTGGTCCTAAATCTCCCTTTAGACCTGGCATACCCTACAATGTAAAGCTTTACTTGTTGAATGATATTTGATTATTTTAATTTCATTAAAGGTTTTAAAAAAACTTATGTTTGTATACAAAAAAGAGTTTTCCCACTTACCGGCAGACCATTGTTTCCCCTCTCTCCTGGGAATCCAGGTAAACCTGATGGTCCAGGAGGTCCCATTCTTCCTTCACCCCCTACGGGTCCTTGGAGTCCAGTTCTTCCTGCGTCTCCAGGAGCTCCTTGATCACCAGCAGCTCCTGGAGGACCAGGTGGTCCAGGAGTTCCTGCAGCACCTGCTTCTCCAGTTTGGCCAACTGGGCCTACTACACCAGGAAGTCCAGTTATGCCAATCGGTCCATTTTCACCCTGTTCAAAAGCAAAACTCGTTGAAAATATTTTTTTATCACAGCTTTTGTTAAATGAGATATAAAACAAACTTTTTATATGATTACCGGTGGTCCTCTTTCACCTGAAGGTCCAGGCGTTCCATCTTTTCCAGCTGGGCCAGATGTCCCCTGTAAGCCTAGTAAGCCTTGAGGGCCTTCAGGACCTTGAGTCCCCTGTTCTCCTCTGGGTCCTGAAGCTCCTGGCTGACCAGTATCTCCTTTGGCTCCAGCTGTTCCTTCAGAACCACGACGTCCTCGAGTTCCACGAAAGCCCTAAAAATATTTGTAATATTTTAGTTATACTGAAAACAAAAACAGCATGCATTATAGAAAAGTATTGCCGATTATATAAAAACAAACGATAACTTTCAATAGTACAGTCAATAACCTTACCCTTGGTCCAACTTCTCCACGTTCACCCTGAAGTCCTGGATGGCCCTAAAATTTATTCAAACATTATTAGGTCAATTTATACACGACGTGTAAATGTAGCTTTAAAAAAAAAAGAAAAGGAAGCATACCGGTTCCCCTTTGTCTCCATTCGACCCCGTTCGACCATTTGAACCTTTATCTCCCTTATCTCCTGGGCCTCCGGGATATCCAACAGGACCTGGTGGACCCGGCTTTCCTTTTTCTCCAGGTGCTCCTAGAGCGCCAGTTTCACCGCGTGGTCCTTCAAATCCCTAAAACAAAATACATTAAATATAAATTTATTTTGTGAAGGACAAACCTTTAGCGTACCGAACATTAATCACATAAAGTTTCCATGGAATAGTAATGTATAAAGATACCTTTGGTCCTTCCGGTCCTTCTACTCCATGAACACCCATGGGACCCAAAGATCCCTTGTCGCCTTTTGATCCCATTTCTCCACGCTCACCATCCATTCCTTAAATTTGAAATGCAATTTAGATGTGTAGAGCTTATAAAAAAATATGTTGTTTTAATTTGACAACATATATCTAAAATATACCTCGTAACCCTCTGTCTCCTTTATCACCCAGTGGACCTCTTGGGCCATCATCTCCTTTTGGACCCCTGCCTCCTGGGAAACCAACTGTCCCCTATGTAAAAAATCAAAGATATTTTTCACATATTAATATTCATTATAAGGTAATGAATAGCAGTGTAGTTAGCTCTTACTTTATATGTGTAGTTTTTTCGAAACACAATATAATAGAAAATAAATCCCAAAACCATTAAATCTAACGAATTCAACTTGAAATAATAAAATATGAGTACGTTAAAATGTATCCAAAAACCTTTTTACCTGGTGTCCACGTTGACCTTCATCCCCCTTTGCACCAGATTGTCCTGGATTACCAGCATTTCCAGGAGCGCCGTCTGTACCTGGTAGCCCAGGAAGGCCTGGTTTTCCTGGAGGACCCTGAAATATTTTTAGCGCTTTTAATTTGAAATATTTAAGATTTCATTACAATACAAAAAAAACCAATTTTTGGAAATGAAGTATTAAATAAATAAATTTTGAAAAAAGTGTTTTGTTTTATTTACCTGAATTCCTGTTGGTCCCAATTGTCCCATAGGTCCCGGAGATCCAACAGGGCCTCCTGGCCCATTCTGTCCAGGAGCTCCTGGCTGACCTTGTGGTCCGGGACTTCCTTTAGGACCGACTGGACCTTCTCCTCCTGGTATTCCAGGATTTCCTTGCAGACCTGGGAATCCTCTAGGCCCAATGAAACCTCTAGGCCCCTTAAAATGTTATATGAATACCATGTTAGGTCTGTTTTTCACGATATATAATAATAATTTAATTTGAATATTTATTAAATATAGTAATTTTATCACGTAGACGTGGTATTTATTTTATTATATATTTATAAGTTTTGAGCCGTTGGATTATATTTGCATATCGATTGAAAGTAGACAAAAACTTACAAGTTCACCGGGTAATCCTGGTTGTCCAGTAGAACCATCTTCTCCTTGTGGACCTTCATGTCCAGGTTGCCCTTGCTCTCCTGATGCACCTTGATAACCTCGCTCTCCCTTCTCACCAGGGAGACCTTCAAATTAAAAATATGCATATACCTAGTGTTATAGCATATTTTATTATTCAGTAAAACAATAATAATTACCCATCAATCCTGGATATCCAACCTCTCCCTTGTTTCCGGGCATTCCTGTCAAACCTCTCTGTCCATCGCGCCCGGGCTTTCCTCTTCGGCCTTCACGACCAAGAAGTCCTTGAGGACCGTGGGGACCCGAAGGACCCTAAAGTTGAATTGAACAATATTATCATTTAATACAATAATTAAGATATATCAAAGCAAATACCGATATTTCCACTATGCAAAGTTAATAGTAAGCGATGTTTTTGACTGCTATTTAAATTTTTAGTTAAATTTTTCCATCCTATTGTATTACTGTTGTCTGTTGTGTATTACGGTAAAACGATACAGCTATTTTTAAGACCTGTCATCCGCTTATTGTAATGAATAAAGGTGAAATAAAAATGTACATATCGCCATTGAATTTATCGGTTTTTGTCATTTCCGTGACTTACGGAAAAAATAATCATTTTATTGTATGAATTTATCGTATGGTATTGAAACGTATTATATGTCGAACACTGTGGACTTATCGGTTTTTGCTTTTAAGTGCCGCAATTTCTTGGTGAATATATTTTTCTTAATTGTAACCAATATTATTGAGGGTGGACTACTAGTGGTGTAATATTACGGGATCCTAATGAAGATGTGAATCGATACGTCCATCTGAAAATTGTTTGCAAGTCAGTAGGTTAACGTAAATATAGCTTTATTACTGTCTAGTATTTTTACTGACGCTTAAAACAGAATCTGCAGAAAGAAATTGTATACATTAATGAGGTCTAACACAATGTTAATTTGACACGTTTTCAATTTTTAATAGACGGTTATCATTTTAAAAGTTTAGGCCCAATTGATATTTGAATCTTTGTTTAGACCTTTACATAGGATGGCAAAATAAGAAAAATTAGGAAGAACGCATTGTCTAGTTAAAATAAATACCGGTTCTCCCGTATCACCAGATTCTCCCTTGCTGCCATCGGATCCGGAGGGTCCAACAGATCCTGGTGGCCCAGTTAAGCCCATAGGCCCTTGAGCTCCCCTCATTGAACTCTGGAAATACAAAAAATATTTAAGCATGTATATAATTAGTTTCGTGTGCCCTTAATTTATTTCGAGCTGAATTTTAGTTGCAATCGAGATCCTTTTGTCTTTTGAATGAATTTTATAACTTACGATATGTTGTGAAAGCATCTGTTGGAGCGCTTCTGGTTGTCCATCAGGTCCTTTGTCGTTTCCCTGGTGATTCAACTGTAATAAAAATATTTAACTTTTATTTTAATGGTCTATTAATAAAACATATTTTTTAAAATAAACACTTGAAATTGAGTCACTTAGTTTAGAAAAAAATAAATAATATTCCAAATTTGTCTAGAACTGATATATAAAATACTTACCGGTATAAGGAAAACATGCCCTGGCGATCCTTGAACACCGTCACTTCCAGAAAAACCATCTCTTCCGGGATCTCCTCGGGCACCAGGGGTTCCTGGTGATCCAGGTGGCCCCGGATACCCACGAAGTCCTGTTGGACCCCGTCTGGGGTCTGGAGGACCGTAATATGAAGGGCTCGGTGGTAATGTGGATGTCGATGTGTTGGTGGACGGACTTGTCGATGATTCAGTATCCTTTAAAAATCATGTGTTTAGTACGAGAGTAGGAGAGATTTGATCGTTATGACTACATTTTATAAAAATATTTGAAAAAAAAAAATATTTCATGAAAGAGTCAATACAGCTTTCCGTGTTTTTAAGCATGGGAAACTTCTTATTGTTCTCGCAGTTCAAAGAAAAAAAAATATTTGTTTCACATCTTGTTACACAGCCAGTGAACTAAGAATGTTTTCAATGTTTTCTTTTATATTAAAAATGAATTTATAAAAATTAATCGTCAAATCCAAACCAAAAAATTTTATGGTTTTAATTGTTTTGCATAAATTAAAAGTAAAATACATGGAAAAAAATAAGTTTTGATTTTTAATGTTACATCAAACCAAGTTTGAAATACTTTTGATAGATTATAAAGTGAAAAAGTATATTATCATTAATCAATAATCCAAAATCTCACAATTTCATCAAATGGCCTTGGCGTTATTGGACTGATAACAATAGCATTTTCGTCATATTCATCAGGCGTAGATATTTCTGGAATACTGGGCTGAGATGTTGGAGTAGCGACCGTTGCTCCATACTCGGGTCTTGTAGGATAAGATCCCACTGACCCTGGAATTCCGATCCCTGCGTTTCCACTGCCAAAGCCCTGCTTAGAAGACCATAGTATATGTATTATGTAACTCATAAATAGTGCTCAATCTCATATTCAAATATTATCGTCATGGGCTTATGACTTCGACTTTTTTTGGTGTCTTTTATTCTTTACTGAAATTACTTTATTATCTTCGAATATTTTTATGATTTTATTTTTATTTTATTAGTAAAAACTATTTTTATAAGAATACCGCAAAAGTACTGATTTTGATTCATATTATTTTATTTAAAATATTATATTATGCAGTGATCCCCCAATTACGCGCTATTGAGAGTCGCGTAATTGGGGTACTAAAACTCGTACAAAAATTAGGGTTACGTTTTAGCAGCCGCGAATATTTCTGAAGTTCGCGTAAGTCGAGTTTGCATAATTGGGGGTTACTGTGTAGTAAAAACATGACGTCAAAATAGCCGATAGAGGAGAAAGAGAGTCGAGTTATTGATATCTTATAAGAAATCACACAAAATAATAAATTAAACTTAAAATATTCTCAATCTGGATTTTGTCGATTTGCAATCTGCTTTGCACAAACGAAATTATCAAATAGCAAAACTTACCCCAGGGTTGTATGGAGGAGAATATGTTGGAGGCTGAACTGTTGAATCTCTTCGATTCAGAAAATCGTCTTGGTTTCCTATGGTCAAAAGTTTTAAAATCAAGAATCAAAAAACCAAAAACGATATTATCATATAATAAACACAAGAACGGTTTAGTAACTTTATTGCAAATTAGTAACCGGTATTGTGTTTTAAAACTCAACTATGTTTTGTGAATTAAGAATAGGTCTTTTTCTTCTCTACGATATACGTTCCAAGACCACGGCGTGTGACAAATTCAGAAAAAAATAATAGATAGTTTCGGTTAACAAATGGTATACAATGTTCTATATTACCGGATTCAATTAAACTCTGAAAACAAAATAAATGTATTCATTGTAATTATCTGACAAAAAAACATATTCACATCATAATGAGTCGTCTAAAAGGAAAAACTGCTATATCCACTTATAGCCAGTCAAATGCTTGCTTTCATAGCCAGTCAACCGCTTATAGCAATGAATATAAGCAAAATAAAATTTGACATATCGGTTTTGAATTTATCGATTTCTGCCAGTGCTTTCCGTTCAGTGTGGCACAGTGTTTTTTCGTATGCGTTTTTCAGGCTCGCAAGTTATTTATTTATTAAATTTTGTATCTATGTATATAACTAACTACATATGTTGTCGATGTATTTTTTTAGATTTTTACAAAATGTATAAGCAACAATCGTTTTAAAAAAATGTAGATGATGTTATTTGAAGAGAATCGAGTCTTTTGTTTCCGAGAACCTTATTACCAGTGTTATTTTCGTACCAAGTATTGCCTATGAAATATCATCTTTAAAATTGAAAGTATTTATTGCTTTTAATTTAGTCTAACACAAAAAAAATATTCTTTACCTCTGTAAACAGTTCCACCAACTGATGCCTCCGACCCCGTTCCAATTCCATAGCCATCTCCGCCACTGTAACCGAATCCATTGTCCGAATTATTCTTTACTGGTGTGTCTTCGTAATCAAACTCTTCCTCGTCGTACGAACCGTAATGCGCTTCATCTTCGTCTTCCGCTTCTTCAGTTCCATTATAAAAACCAATTACGTTGGCTCCAGAACTGTATCTATTTCCTGTAGCTTCATATGCTGACCTATTTAATCTTCCATACGCATACCCTGAAGAAGATCCGGAATAAGCTTGTACTCTGTCTCCCATTGAATTATCTAAACCTTCTGTTAAAGGTTTGTCGTCTGTAGAGAGAGTCACCTTTATAGGGTTGGATTCTGAAGGTTGAGAAACTGCAGCATCGCCGCAATTTGGAATTATTGTTTTGCACATATCGTATGCAATGTCTGGGGTGTTGGCAATGCGAACCAATTGAATATCTCCCTGTAATGTTTCAAAGTGAAGTTATTATTATTGTTTATATAGTTTTTTTAGTAAAAACATAGAATGGCGTAACTATAACACTTGCTTCGGAATGCCTACTGAATGCGAAGGATTATTAAGAAAAAGCTTTCTATTCCCTGAATTGGAAAAACATCCATGTATAATTAAATGCAGATCTTTTGTTACAATTTTTGCGTGTTGATTTGTATTCAATTAAGCTGTAGAACGTGTATAGGGGCATATCAAAGCATATCTTAGAGATACTGTAAATTTTAAATTAGCGTACACGAAAACATCCAATCCCGGAACCGGATCCCGGGATCTCGAGATTCACAATCTTTCAATACCGGTATCCCAGAATCCTGGGATTGATTATTTGCCATAATTCAGGGGTGGGCTGGAGGGAACTCGCAGGGGCTCGCGCGATCCCCTTGTTAAAATTTACTAAGGCCGGCGAGCCCCTTGTTAATTTAAGAGAAAAAAGTATTCCCAGATCCAATTATTATACATCTGCAATTTCTGACTTTTTTTATTATCTACGACAGTTTCATTATACACTACTAGTAATACACTTTAAGCCATTTACATTGAGAAGTTTACGGTAAATTGCATATTGTTACATATTAAAAGTGTATTAAGTGACAATCGATGGCTTTTTTAAAAACCGCATGTGATTGCATATGAGTGATTTTTAACAAATTCACTCCTACACCAGAACACCGATAATTGATTTGTGATTAAGCGAGCGCCTTGTTAACGTATTGGCAGCCCACCGCTGCCATAATTTCATGTTTCGGTTCATTAAATATCACTAATTTAACATATTTATAATTCATAAACCACAGTTGCTTGAGATCATTGGCAAAAAAAGTGTCTAATTTATAGATCCTAGAATTATTATCAACTCAAAGATCTTCTTTATTTAAGTTCCATCTTTTCTAAAAGTTACGTCTGCCAGTGATTAAGTGTTGCCCTGTTGAGTTTTTTTAGCTCTATTATAATGAATCTCAAAATCCCGGGATTGATAAAAAGACGATCCCTGATCCTGATACAGGGATTGGAAGTCCTAGTGTACACATTATGTTCGCACTGCTTCAAGTGTGGGCGTTACAGTACAACACCCGGAGCATTTCTATCAAGATGAAAAAAAAATACTGATATAATTTATAATAGATATTATATATTAATGTAGCACATGCCTCCCATAAACACCCGAATCAACCAATTGTCTAGAACAGTCTTTCCTAACCCGTGATACGCGAAAACAGTAATGGCGGACATGCAGGAATAAATGATTTACACATATAAAATGGCTCGTATTTTTCCGGTCAGAATTTATATTAAATTGTCATAATATATCGGTCAGTGTAAATAGTCATAATTTAAATGAAATTGAAAAAAAACCTAACCTAACCTAACCAAAATGGCTATAAAATATTCTGACCGTATAATATTTTTATTCTGACCGTTCATATTTTTATTTTGACCAAAAATTTATTCAAATTCTGACCATTTAATATGTTCCCATATAAAATTATGGTGATTTAAAATATATATATAAAGTGGCACAATTTAGCGTAATGTACTACCAAGTAATGCATGCAAAAGGTTGGGAAACCCTGGTTTAGGACTATGTTTTAACATATTTGTTTCACAAAATACACACTCGTTATATCTAATTACTATTTTATTTATAGGAATATAAATATTCTACCGTGAAAAATTCTTCTTCTGAAAGTTGTTGTCCAATAATTATCAATCCTTTGACGTTAAGTGTAGATGATGGTAGCCTCTGTAGTGCTTTGGTGATTACTTGGCGACCACAATCTAATACCAACGTCATGGAATCTCCTTTTACACTGAGGCCTATACGGTGCCACCTGAAATTTTTTAATTTGCAAAACATTTCAACAGTTGTTCAAAATGGTTACTTAGCGGAAATCGAAGTCTTGTAGATCACGTTATTCTAATTAAGAGGTGCTCATAACTTAGATTGTGAGACGATTCAAATTAAATCATCAGTTATTTCCACATTTTTAACAGCATTATCAAGAATAATGATTTTTGAGACGATGACATAATACTTCTGAACATATTGATTGAGGCGCTTAGTTACAAAAAGCGATATACAAGTACATATTTTGTGAAAATAAAAAAAAATATGTGCGTATTTTATGAGAAAATTTATTCATGTTTCAAACTCAACAAAATCGAACCCAGACCCACCCGGTCGGAAGAGCAAGCTCTAACCAACTAGACCACAGTGGTAGACAAAAATTATAACTTATACTTACTGGTTATCATCAATGTTTACTCCGAATGAGATCATATTCCCGTCTGCTGGGTTTCCGTCAATGTCTTCGTAGAATATGGAAATATCAGTTCCAATAGAAACGAAGAATTGTTCATCTCCAGAATCGGAATAGATCGTCAATAAGGTTGTTTGCCCTTTCCCTATTTATGGATAAAATAAACAGTAAGTTTAAAAGAGTTTATGATAGCTACGTAGAAAACTTTTACATGTGCAGACTATATGCAGATTAATCAGAGTGACTCTCAAGCACCATACTTGAACGTAGATAATAAAAATACACAGATGTTCTCATATCCAAGTTATCCTAAAATATTATCTAGAAGCTAGTACCTATTTTTGTTAATTTATTTAAACTTCATTAAAGTCAAAACTGTAATGATACAAAACTGCTGAACACAATAACACACGAATCAGAAGAAAATGCTTATTTACAAAACTGTTTAAACCTTCAATTATACATGTTATAAATGTAAAAATTCTTCACTGTGTTTTGAAATAATAAATACATAATAAAGGTAAGTTATCCCTTGTTCCTGATTGAACACGTGTCTTTCCGAAATTAAGTGATTAGCATAAGTAGACGTGTCTTTTTTCAATCTAAAAGCTACCATGTGTTCTGATACTCTGGTCTTCAATGTCCTTTCGGTTTTCCCGATATATTTGTTGTACGAAATTTTGGAATTTTGAAACGAGGGATAAAAATGTTGCACCCGAATACGGACGCTCATAAGCTCTTTTTCCAGGAAATTTTGGAAATAAACAGAGCGCAATTGAACAGCCTTCCGATTTTAAATGAAACACTAAACATGCCGGGGTCTCCACTCCTATATCCTATATAAATATAATCATAAAACCTTTTCCGACAAACAAATAAATATAATTCTTAAAACTACTAACTACTCAAATCTGTGGGCATTCCCATGAGCTTATCCTTTTCGCCAGCAATGGCTTTAAACTCAATGATACATTTATTTCTTATATAAATACGAAACATTCATTTACTAAGGCGTCAGCTCAAGTTCATCCGTGCACTTGAACGCCTGAAGATGCCGAAAGGCGAAACCTGGGTCGTTAGTGACAAAATCTGTGTGAATATACATAATTTGAACGATTGTTGTAATCGAGTTACTATACCAAATAATTTACCCTCCCTTTTAGGGTGTCCACTGTCAATACTTTTTGGAGAGGCATTATATTAAAAATATATATATACATTTGTACTTATTACCACTTTTATTCAATAAGATCAGGACCGGGTTCGCTCATGACGAGCATTATTAACTGGTAAGAGAATACAATGTAATATATAGCAAAATAATAATATAATGATCGTCATGAACGAAACCGGTCCTGATGTATACAAATAAAAGTAGGAATTAGTAGAAAAGTATTTTTTATTTGGTTTTACAGTTTTCATTGTTATAAAACATCGCCGGAAACAGATGTTGTTAACATATAAATATATTATTTAAAAAAGTAATGTTAGGCTGGTATTTAAATATTGTACGGTTTCTAATTACCTTTGGTGGTTTTCACCACAAGCAGCAAAGAAAAATCAGCCGGAAATCCTCCTGGAAAAGCAACCGTTGATTGGGCAGTCAGTTGCGCCGATTCGGCCAAATGGTAAGCCTTAGTGACGTCGTCATCCCCTAAAGCGGTGGTGTTTCCGCACATTGGCGTAACTAGTGTCACACCGTCGGGAAGCTCCGATATTGATGTCAGCTCCAGAAGATCCACAATAGTACCTAGAAGGAATCAACATAAAAAATAATCTCTCAAAGCACATTGTATCGACTGGCACATAATTCACTGACTAAAAGCTTATAATGATAATGGTATTTATTCCACTTGCAGTGATATCTCTGATAATAAGTTATTGTTTATCATCTCAGATTCTGGTTCAAATGAATTCAGACTTACAAATATTAGTATAACCATAATTCATTCCAGATAAACCACGGATTCCAGTTAAGAATTAATTAACTAAAGAGAATAAGCTTGGTAAAACGACAGTCCTACATAACTAGTATATGTATTATGATAATATGAGCTGACAACAGCGATGGGCTGCCAATACGTCAACAAGGGGCTCGATTAACCTCAAAGCATTTCTCGGTGTTCTGGAGAAGGAGTAATTTTTTTTTATCACTCCTATGCAATTATTTTCAATACTTAAATTCGCAATCTATTGCAATTTACCGTAAACTTATCAATCTAAATGGCTAAAAATGTACTACTGTGTATACTGAAGCTGTCGTAGATAATATACATATAAATTATAAATTGCAGTTATACACAAATTTTATCTGAAAATATTGTTTTCTCTGAAATTAACAAGGGGCTCGCCAGCCTTAATAAAAATTAACAAAGGGCTCGCGCAAGCCCCTCCGAGCCCCCTCCAGCCCACCCCTGGTTGACAATGTTTTTATTTTCTTGCATGAAAAAATCGCCAATTACGAAAAACGTGTTACACACTTCAATGTAGATGAAATGAGATTCATCTACAAAAAAGAACATACCAATAATAATTATGCATTTTGCGATAACTAATTATGAATCTTCGTATTCAGAGGGGATGTGATTGAAAGATTGTGCTGAGAAGACTGGTTGTTATACAATGTATTTACGCACCGGTAGAAGTAAGTGCTTAAATTAATACTTATGATATTTTTAGTTATCATTAATGAGTTTCGTATGTTATGGGTGCCTTAAAATGCGCTTACTTTCGACATTTATATGTGCGTTATTCCTGTACTCTCTGATAAAGCGGTAGATAAAAAAATCATGATAACAGTTGAAATTTTGATTTCTTCTCATATAAAAAGAAATAATTGTGTGTAAAAAGCTATACGCATTTGCCGCACGATCAATTTCTTTTTTTAGTTGACCCGTGAAACTGGTTCAAAAAATCTGTCAGTTCGTAGAATCATTCAAGTGACCCTAGTCATTGTCTTTGATAGATGCAGAGGTCGGCAACCTTCGGTTAAGCGAGACGCCCAGCACATAACAATTTACGAGCCATCAAGTCAATTGGCACACGTTCTGTCTTGCCAATACCAATAATTAACGCTGGACTATTTCTCGCTGTAAAAGTACTCTGGTCAATGAGCTTGAATAAAATCTCTCGCATAATCACAACTAGTAGCAAATCAATGACGCCATTATTACCAATTGTTGTCATACGGAAAAGAAATTAACTATTTCTCCCATCGTCTATTCATGGACACAGTATGCAAAACAGTGTTATTATTTTTCAAACTTCATTTCAAACATGTGGCAATACTATCGAATACTAGGTACCCAAGTATTTAAAAACAATCGAAAATGGAAGATAATAATACTTCGAGGCTGTCAAAAATATCTAGCATTAATATTATTTCGAAGCAAGAATACTAATCCCGAAAATATTGCTATCACATAGATTTAATAAGTTGAAAAGACAGTAAAAGTTTAATATAATATATTTGAACATATTTTGAATATCCAATACTTGGAAACTTAATTATAAAACTGGCTGTGTAAGCCATAAATATAAATATTAAACAATATGTCACTGTAAAATTGTAATATTATTTATACAATACATCTAATGAAATAAGATTGAACATTTCGGCCACCAATTAAATAGTAATAAACGTCAATATTTGTTATAAATTTAGGACACAGATGGCGCAAATCGATCAACAAAATCAAAACGCTATTGATACATCATGATTCGAAAATGGAACGAATTCCAATAATTAGACGACATCTTATGTGACCCATTTCAAATCTATTAGGTCAAAACATTTAGCTGGTGAACCCATCATCTGTCAAAATGTACTGTCATCTCGACTTGCGTATTGCTCAATAACAATAACTCATTAGGTATCAGATAAGATTAATTAAATTACCATTTTGAATGATACAACACTACTGTAACTTTTCTTTTGTGTGAATACTAATGAGTTGTTATACATATTACATACAGAACATCATGCAAATCGCGAAATATAATATATTTGGTTGTAAAGTCTCGCAATGGACTCCATTGAAGGTTGTTCAATAAAACTTAATAACTTAAAATTTGACTGCCACAAGCCATTTAAAAAAAATACATGTAAGTACATATACTATTTAATTTGACCGTCAAATTTATATACTTTGCAATGAAAGTATGTAACCCTCACTAGAGGAAAGAGAATTATACTAATTATAATTGAGATTAACTAATTTATTGTAAAAAGAGTATGTCACTGCTTAACGACGCTACTGGCGCTAGCTTGTGGCATGTGCAAAGTTTGCGGCGCACACAAGCGCACAGGCACCGCACTAATATTTTAGTATTATTTACTCATTTAATCCTTCGTAAAAATATCCACTATATTCTGTGAAATATAATCCACTCCATATAATAATGAGAGGCTTCCAGTATCAAACTCGGCAAAGTCACTTTCACTTTATTTTTCAGGGGAGCCGAAAGTTTGTTTTATTACTTTTTAACGAAATTTTAATGCGAATTAATCATAATAACTACGAAAAACCCAGACACTAAACGTCAACTTATTAAACATTAAGCGTTTACTTTTCATGCAAAATACTGAGTCAGTCAGTCGATTTAAATCCTAAAATCTGATAAAGAATGATTAAACGATGCCATTGACCTGGCTGGCCACTTCTAAAGAAAATCATTATTCAAAGTTGATTTTCATACACGAGTAGTGTGATTTTGAAGCTAGAAATTTAAAAATTTAAAAATTACTTGAATGATTTGACTGTGTGTGGTACTGGACGCTTCATGAATATTCAGTAGATGTACAATAAATACAATTGAAGTATTATCAGAATTGCCTTGATCATGAATGTTTTAAATTTAAAGCTGGTTAAATTTTATCAAATTATTTTTTGTTTTTTTTTTTCATTCATTTGATGCCACTGTCACAAAAAAAAACTTTTGCCTCACCCTTAAGAATCGCCCCTTTGCATAATTTTATCTTTAAAATCTCAATATAAAGATGAAAGCTAATTTATTATAACCGATATAATTTTTAATTCCTGTTAAGTTAGAATAGTTTTTAACACTTATTTTAACACGATTTGAAATAATCATCGAAATAATTACTTATTAGAGCTAAAAATGGAAAATTCACAATTTACCAGAATATTTACGCTACAAGTTAAGAAATGATTATTTATAAATTTAATTAACTAATCTAGTTTATATGACAGATTGCAATTTTACATTTCGAGCTCTGATATTGAAGTGTATTTATTATAGGAAAAGATGAAATATGTCAAATAAAAAATACTTAGCAAACATTATATAGTTAAAATAGATGAACAATATTAAATTTTGGGCTATTAAATATTTTATTTATTATACAATTTGTTATCCGTCGCTTGACGTGTTAACACTGCTATCGTACAGTTTGACAAATTTGAAATAATACTAATTATTTCTAAAAAATATATATACGATAGAGTGATTGTAATATTATGACTCATGAACTGAGAGTACTCTCTTCCCAGTCCTTATGGAATACAATAAGCACAATCCAACATGTATGAAAAATTATAGACAACTACTTTCTTAAGTACTCTACATGTATCATTTGTTTTGATTAAAAGTTTTATTTTCGATGATTTCAGATCAAATATGTTCTTTAATTGATTTTTTTTGTCTTACTGGTAGATTGGTTGAAAACTCTGTATTTTTAATTTCACCTTTAACATTTTTATAAAAGAAAAAACACCCAGATACGTTTCAAACAAACCTTCTTGTTGGGCCGCACTCGTAGCAAAGCACATTGCCATAATGTAAACTCCAGTAAGCAGCCATTTCCCGTTTATTTTTCCGCCATTTTGTCGCACGTTCGCCATTATTGCACTTCTGTCTCCCGCCAAAATCCGACCTTTCCGTAATTTTTCGCTCATTGTCGGATTTTCTTTCGGTGCTCTCACGCGGGACCGCACATGTTTCTTGTCATTTCCTACAATGAAAACTACCCATTGATTTATTTTTTAGGTTACTTTAAGAACATCGGTGTGCTACCAATACGCTAACAATGGGTACGTCAATCTCGTTAATCTCAAAGAAATTCTCTGTGTTCTGGGGAAGAAGTGATTTTTTATCACTCTTATGCAATTATAAATACAATACTTATATAAACAATCGATTGATAGTTAATTCACTTATAATATGTAACAATTTGAAATTTACCGTTAACTGATCAATGTTCTACTGTGTATACTGAAGCTGTCGTAGATAATAAATTATATATGTTAGAAATTGCAGTTATGTACTGATTTGATATGAGATTATTGTTTTCTCTTAAATTAACAAGGGGCTCGCCGGCCTTAGTAAAATTTAACAAGGTGATCGCGCAACCCCTCCAGCCCGCCCCTTTTTAAAAATGAAAGCGATGATTATTTAAAAATGGTTTCAATTTTAAGAAAAGATAAATATTTTTTTAATCTCAATTAATTCAAAAACGCTTCTTATTATTGCGATTTCTGTAGTCCTCAAATAAATTTATTAAATTTATATAACCAATAATATTTCCAGAAAAATAACCTAAAAAAACTATAAAATATAATTATTCAATTTAATCTATTAACACATTTTATTACATTCCGAAGTTAATACTTTTTTAAATGGATACTTGACCAACAAATCGCAATCAGGCTATTAAAAAAGGCAATTAAAGCTTACTCCACCACTCACACCAAATTCGTAAACTATTACAAATGTTTATTTTAAAATCTACAATATTATTATAATTTGTTAACAAAATGAATTGGTAGTTCTGCATTGAGATAAATCAAGACACTGAAATGGAATTCGCTTTAGAAAACTGATTTTAAATGCTATCAACGAAGATGCAGTGAGTCACAATACTTTAGATCAGTGATTCCCAACCTCGGGTCCACGGACCCCTGGGGGTCCGCAGGTTTATCGCGGGGGTCCGTGAAAATTTTCATTCTTTCAACATTCTTTGTGATAATATATGAACATGTGAAATAAAAAAAAATCAGGGGTTCGCAGCTTATTGTTTTGAGATTTAGGGGTCCGCGTCATGAAGAAGGTTGAGAAGCACTGATTTAGATTATATTTTTTTTTTACAATTCAACTTCAACATAGACAGAGCATACTACAATCAGTAATATATATGTAGTTAAAGCAAAGGTGAAGGGGTATTTCTTTTTAAAGTTAGTGAGTATTTATTGAGTAATTTTGACTTAGTGGACAGTGACGGATTAAGCACTTTGGAGGCCCCAGGCGCAATAAATTTTGGAGGTCCTCCTTTTCGAATAACATAAAAGTGCTGCATACCTCTTTGTAGAATAATAATGAATATTGAAAACTGAAATTAAAATGTAAGGTTTTATATAATATATGCTATCTTCGAGGCTCCCAAGATTTAGAGGCACCAAGCGCGCGCCTCTTGCGCTTATGGGATAATCCGCCACTGTTAGTGGAGTAATTATGACTGTATACTTTAATATCATTAGTGGTGTAACGGTAACCACCATACAACGGGTCATATGGGACGCATAAGGGCTACTGGGCTCGGGGGGGGGGGGGAGGGCAAAACTTATATCCATATTTAAATTTTCAAAAAAAGTTCCTCTCAAACGAGTACATAGTGAAAACTGTTTATTATTATGATTGTCAGATAAAAATTCTCGGAAACAAAACGTCTTATCCGTCGACAAATTGGAATTTACAACTCGAAGTCGTCCTTTTTTTGCATACATTTTATTTTTGTAACAAAAAAATAGGGACCCTTTGATAATTTTGGGTACACATGAGTTCGGTTTTTATAGTTACGCCACTGCTGATATACTATGCCAACTTATATTTACAATGCAACACACTGATAAATCCTGCATGTCACCTTGGCAATATAAAACATATCAATTATATAATATAGCACCTTTGAGGATTTTTTCAAATTTAATCCAAAAATTTAATATAATTAAAATGTCAATTTTGAGAAGCTCAATATCAATACTTGGTGGAAAGGCATTATATTTAAATAATAAAACACTTATTTTTACTAATTCCACTTTTATAAATAATTACAATGTATTGAGTAAACGCTTATCAAACACATTTATACAATGGTGTAGTTGGTTAGGGCTTGCTCTACCAATCAGCAAGGCCGGCGCCACCATACAGGCGAAATAGGCATCCGCCTAGGGCGCAAACCATTAGAAGGCGCGTAAATGGAGTATTTAAATTATTTTTATGTATCCCAATAAAAAAGGTTTATTTAATGTTGACGTTTCTATTTGTTCGTTGTAATTATGTATCGTAGTCTATAATATATATAATTCGAAAAAGAGAGATTGAGTTACTTAGTAACGAACAGTTCACGTAGAAAAACTTCTGATGAGATACCTCCATTAAGAAACATATGATTTAAATTGGGAGCGGGCATGGATATATATAAAATATTTCTATGATCCCTACATACTTTTTTTACTATTTCGAAAAAAAATGAACGATTTGTTAAAAAGAGGGCGCGCCGATAATCGCTGCCTAAGGCGCCAAATAACCTCGCACCGGCACTGCCGATCAGACGGATCTGGGCTTAATTCCTGGTAAGGTTAATGACAAATTTAAATTTGTGACCTAATACTTGGGTATTTGTGGTGTCAATTATCCTAGAGTTGATCTCGAGTGACTTGCAAAAATTCTCAGCGAGTTTACCTCGTATGAGCTTTCAATTAAAAAAAAATTGGCACGTTGGCATTCGCTGCAATTTAAAATATTTAAGAAAAAACATTATATTGTAAGTACTTACTCAATGTAAACAATCAAAAAAAATATTTGTCGTGTTATATTGTGTGATTTTATGAACATGTAAAAAAATTAACTGAGCAACTATTTTTTTTTAACTTTTAACAAAAGAGCGTAGTAAACACTAAGATATATATAACAAAATCGGGATGCGATCCCGTTACCTCGCTTAGCGATGCGAGCGTTCCTCACCCGGCCGCGTCCACTGGCCCACTGAACATAAATTGCGATCCAGAGATCGGTCTCCAGAAGACAATCTGTCATGTATATTTATGGAGTACTGAACATTTATAGTTTTCGTATAATTTAATTGTTCACTGCAATGTGATATTGCATAAACTGGAAAGTATGTAAGCCTTTGGATGCAGAATTGAAGGCATGATAGCCAGCTTAATAATTATTGGTAACGATTTTTAATATCTTAATTTATCTGTATGCAATTCACATGTCACCAACCATTGAGGAGTGAAAGTTAATTTGTGTAATATTAAAATACGATTACTCGTAAGGATATCCTTATATTCGATTACGCCATAAACAGGTAATACCCTCGAATGGATGCTTTCATGTCCTTTTTTTAAATCAAATTTTTATTTGTATAGGTAATTCTTGGATGTCTTTGAAGTTTCAGTCTTCTTCGTAGAAATCCTAAAGGGGTTAACTGAAAGATTAGCTTTCTAATCATCATAGCGGATTACCTACCCTATAAACAAATGAAATAAATCGTAGGGGCCTCAAAATAGCTCACGTGATAAATAACACATATATTTTTAATTTAGTTTAATACATAAATTTTTACTTCACATGTAATTTCGCAATGATTTTTAGTTATCTGAAAAACAGCGCCTCCAGTATTGCTCCTGGGGCCTCCCAGGCTTTCAATCCGCTATTATACATTTACAAAATAGCGACTGAATTTAAATCAGTTTTCGTTAAATACCATCCGTTGAAATTCATTATGAGGACTCAATATACTACGCATTTGGAGTGGTAATGGTTTTAAAAAATATATGTTATGAATACTAATTGCTGCATAACATAATCAATGCACACGGTGTGTATTGTAATTTATAGTAAACAATAAACACTCTCACATAAATATGTAGTTATATGTCGTCTATCTCCGGTAACCGCTTAAATTTAATATTCTATGTGTTTTTAATCAGTCTTTTGAGGAAAACATAGACTTGATCACTCTCAACTTTCTTATGCTTTTCTGGGCATGTGTTGATATAATGTCATGGAAAAACTTTTACTTTTACGCTTACGCTAAGACATTTAATCTAGAGTCGAAAATTGTGAATCCATAATCGCCATACAAGATAATTATCAACGTTAAAGGTCAATGATCTTGATTAGATATTACACACCAAGTCTTTTATAATCTTAAATCGATGTCAATCTTTCAGAATTGCCATAAATAATTCTCTATATTACTACCAGGGTAGTTATTCTAATAACAAAATGTTTGCAACAGCTGCCTGACTTCGCCCAATCAAAGTGCGTGGCCGCAATCAAATCTGAAGGAAGATTCAATTGGAATGTGACAAACAGTGGCGCTGGTTTTTTAAGCATTTTTTTCCCTACTCTTGTAGTATAAATATATTTTACGCGTATATTATATACATAATTATCTTGATTAAATTCATGTTTTTAAGAAGGTTTAATAAAATTTTAAAAACTGAGAGACAGACTCTCACGAAAAACAATAAAAAAAAATGTTTTTTCAATTCTAATTACCACAGTCACCGTCCATGTCTTAAACCAGGCATGGGGAACCTGCGGCCTTTTGGCTACTCTGGTGCGGCCTTCTGGCCAATTCTCTAATTCTGTAAATTTTTGTAATTTCTTAAATTCTTGGGATTATCGATGTCAAAATCCTTGAAAGACCTAACAAAAAAGATCCCACGCTGGTAAATTTGGGAAATCTGCAAACTTCTGGGCTTTAGAAATTGGTATGGAATTGTTTCCGGCCAAAAAATCCCTAGTCAATGTTTACTGCGGCCTCCATGTCGAATCAGAAAAATGAATGCGGCCTTTGGAGAAGAAAGGTTCCCCACCCCTGTCTTAAACTAAACTTAATTAAAATGTATCTAATAATTGAACGCATGCGGTTGATAATTCTTATCGTAGTACAAAGTAATGAAGGATTAGGCATCCTTCACAGAATCACAGCTATCCACTGAATCCTGCTTTAATACTCGTACTTATAACATTTATTCATTGGCTAAGCAGAATATTATGAAAGGGTATTTCAATTTTGAAACCAGATCTCGATATACAAAATATATTCATATTATATATCCTCCTTGAATCTGCCGTTTGCCGTTTTATCTTATGAACAGGGTTGGCTCGAGGATTTATGCACCTGTGTGCGAGGACCCTTCGGCGCCTCTCAAAGCCTCTAAATGAGTAGATAGTGCTTATGAAAGAGTGCGTACGATCTTAATGCGGCGCTTTTTCGCTTGTGTGCGCCGCACACTTCGCACACGCCACGCCACGAGCCGGCCCTGCTTATGAAAGCGAAGTTTGAATGTAAATATCGACACTATATTTAAAAGACAAATGATATCTCACTGCAATATTTCAAAACCGTTCAGTTTATTGTAATTAGGGGCTGAATATTTTTTGTCATGCGAGTTGTTCTAAAAAACTATGCAAGAATATGTCGTCAAATTTATTGATTTAAGTTAAGTAAAAAAAAATACAAAAGTGTATACTTTCTCCGCGTACGCCAATGCAGATATAATATAATACATATTTCTTCGCTTATAGAAATAATAAAAATAATATATATATGCCATCCTGAAGACAGCAATGGAGCCTTACGTCATCTGCAACAATCAGTGCTGGAAATGGATTTATTTTCTTCATATCCCTTATCATTCTCCTACGTCGGAATTGAAATATTCGTCGCAGATGTTTTACAATAAATATATTGCTGAGTTGCAATATTAACATAATACAATTTCTTACGCTAATATTTTTTTTTTTAAATAATTAATAACATCTGCTGAGGGTGTTTAATGCAACTTCAATGTCAACATTCTACTAGGTATAGCTCTTTTAAGATCATGACATACTTTTTGAAAGCATAGTCAATATTTAACAATTAATGGTACACTTAATGGTAACTTAATTAATGGTAACTGTGGGAGTGTACATAATTTGAACGATTCAAATTTAATTAATGGTACCTTAAAATAAAGCTTCCATGGAGGTATGTCTTATCTTCGGTTTCGTGCCAATTTCATTACCGCTCCGCATTTCCGTAGCACTTTTGTGGCCACTTGGTCGAGTGGTCAGTGGTCGAACCCCAGTACGGACCGTTTTATAAATTAAATAATGAATTTCTGTGACATGGATGTATGTGATGTGATGTCTTAAATTCCCCCTCCCATTTATTTTTATTTTTTTACCATGTCCGCTCCCAATGTGGAGCATATGTACTTCTAATGGAGTTTATCTCAACAGAAGTGTTCCTACGAGAACTGCTTGTTACTCAGTTGCTCAACCTCTCTTTTTCCAAAGAGAGTAAGAATAGAAGGATAGGGCTAGGACAGGACTAGTGGTTAGTTAATCGCTCTCAATACGCCCCGTTCATAGGATAAGACGGGTGGGAGGGGGGAATTCAATACATCACATACATCCATGCCTTCGAACAGAAATTCATAAATCGATTGAAAAATCAATTTATAAAACTGTCCGTACTGGGATTTATTATGGTCCTAAAAACAGGGCGTAGCGAAAACGATTAATTTACCACAAGTCCTTCTATCTTTAGAAAAAAGAGAGATTGAGCAACTGAGTAACAAACAGTTCTCGTAAAAAAAATTCTGTTGAGATACCTGCATTAGGAGGCCATATATTTCGCATTGGGAGCGGATATAGATTTAATAAAAAACGATATAATATAAACTTATATTTTTTTTAAATTTCTAGGTCTCTTTTGAAGCACTGTGAAAATGGTTTATTGTTGTACACATAAGCAGTATGCGTAAGTGAATGGAGTGTTGGACATAAATCTTAATGTAGAGAATCGGAGGACAGACTCACATGATGATATGACACTTGATTGTTATAAAACAAATAAATACCACAACTTTCGTGCAGTGCGGTGTACACTGCGCGGACTTCTATCTGTGACACACTCGTCATAATATGTTTCTTTGATTGGCAGGAATCCGAACAAGCATTATAGGGCTTATTGCATAATAAATTATAGCTGAAGCGAAGCTTTGGCGTTTTGTAATTGTAATCATTAAAATGGCACAAAATTTACGACTGTGTCTAATCGAAGTATAATATGTAGTTTAATTTCATCAACAGTCACAAATAAAAACAGCGGACAGCAGTGGGTATCCGATTTATCTCATAATCCAAAATAAAACCACGCCAGTCTTCATTGGGTACCTTCTACGGATGCCCCATCTATGGTTTTTCGTGGTTCTTTTTTTAATCGATTACATCTTGCTAACCCAAATTACTACCAACCATTTATTGTAGTATATAAAGATACGAGAGGCTTTTGTAATCTCAGTGGATTCAATATCGAGTAGCTTGGAGGCACGTTGGATAAGTCGAGTCTGGAAGCGATCTTCGCTAGAAAATAGTGAAAATTAATTTTTATTATCTTTTAGTACAATCAATCACCTTCAGTTTCGAAAAGGCATAAGAATTAAGGAATACGTACACGTTCATAAATTAGCTGAATGACTTCCATAGATTATAAGATAAGTTTATTCATTTTAAATAAGGATTAATTGAAAAAAACTGTGCATTTACAACACGTATAAGTTTGCTCAAGAACGACACCTGGTTTTACTTTACAGCATTGTCAGTCATCCAATTGCATGAATTCATCAGTTTCCACTGAGCCTATGCAAATATAATAAGGTTTTGATGATCAATCGTAGTCATTTATCACTATCATGAGTGTATGTATAGGGTTGTCAGATTTATTGCAAGTCGAACCGGGACACCCCCCGAGCCCCGATTTATTTATTTTTGATTTATATTATATATCACATGTGATACAAATCTTTGTATTGTTCCGGAAATTCTGTCTCAATTTCAAAAAATATAGCTACCCATTTATCTGCAGTATTTTTTTTTATTTATTTAAATTTTAATAATTTTCGTTTGCAAATATTCAATGGATTTTTCAACTTCCGGCTATTTTTCTAATGTCATCTAGGAAAACACGGAATATTTTTTCACCGTGCGAAATTCTAGTATTTTGGGGAAAATATAAATACGCCTGTATTTTTTTTGTATGCCGGGACTTTTGGTCGTCCCGTAAGGTTTGTTCGGGACACCGGGACACGAGACTTTAACCGGTGACAGTCCCGATTAAACGGGAGGTCTGACAACCCTATGTACCCCAAAAACGTATATAATTCAATAAACATATATTACAATATTATGTTCGTTTATAAATGATATTCTTTCAGTCGGCGCCCACATTCTTCTCATCTGTTAATTGAATCAGGAAGCTTGCGTGGGCAAGAGATCATCAACCGACTAAAATGGCCAAGTCATTCTAAATATTTTCTAAATTTATAATTACTTTCAATTATTATATGTCTTTTATATTTTGTCCTTGAAGAACACTTCAGTAAATTTCTTTTAAATTGGCAACATTGTTGCGTGAATAATTCATATTACATAATGCACATAGTAGTTTTAATTGTTATGCCTACCAACAGAAAAAATTAATAGAATAGTAAATTCCAAAAATAAAATGCACTGCCGTATGCGTTAGGTTTCTGTCATAAGATTTTCCAGTTTTAAGAATCGTGTCCAGAAAATCTTTGCATAGAGTAATAATAAATGTTGCGATAGCAGGGCCGTCTCGAGGGCATAAGCGGGTAGGCAATTGCCATGGGGCGGCAAGTCCTAAAGAGCGGCAAATGATCACAGATTTTTTTAAATAACTAAATATTTTTGACACAAATTTGGCTTACAATAAATATGATGCCTCAATGTCTTTGATAAACAAAATACCAAATCAAAAACTGATACTTGTATAATGTAAGTGCATTTTAAATTTACATTATTTTTATGATATGTAGTGAAGGTAATAGCTATTTTTTCATAAATACTGAACTATAAATACATATAAGGGCTTTTGAATCATATTTATTCGTGAGAATCTTTGTCAATAAGGCACACATATATTATGAATCATCTGAAAGCATAACAGAATAAGTGACAATTTTTTTTTTCGTTACGTAGGTGAGTAGAGGGTTCGGACTTCTATATTTAAATATGTATTCCAAGAATAATGGGAAATAAGTGAAAAAAATAGGCGCTATTTTAGGGCTCTGCCTGGGGGCAACACATAACCTAGGAACGTCACTGTGCGAGAGAACCTAAAAACTATAATTTGCAAACGTTTTCATTCGAGATTATTTTTAAGCAGTAAATAATAGTTTCATATGCGCCAGATATTTTAATTTTTTTAATCAAATGTTAGCAATACAATAAGGATTTTAAGCCACTCGAAATAGACTAGAGTTCTGAACAATCTAATTGCCACGTGAAATCGTCTACCTCTTGTCTAGAATCTAGATCAGTAGAGAGGAAAATACGGCCTTTTAGATTCTCTGTTACCGCCTTTTAACTTGATCAAAATATTCGCTTTGATCAAAAAAATATACGCAAGCGTTTGGAAAAAGAGAAAAGAGAACCCATTATATATTATGTTCGACAGTCGAAAAAAAGGGGAGATGGTGTTAACGTTTTCTTTACTGCGGCCTTATGTTGAATCAGATAAATGAATGTGGCCTTTAGAAATGAAAAGGTTCCCCACCCCGATCTAGATCATAGACTTAAACTATAATGTTTTATTCGTTTTGAAAGCCTTTCAAAAAATCCTTCAAAATAGACAGCCATATGTTCCTCGATATTCTTGTATTTGTGATTTAGTTTTTCTATTTTCTTTTCAGGTTCGCATCAAAGGATTGGTCACTAACAACAACACGATACATCTGAAAATGCCACCTTGATAAACCTACAGCAAGGTTTCTCAAACTATTCTTGCAATTGAAGACTTTGCAAAACTATATTTTTTGACGAAACACTTTGTTGTTTGGATTCCAATTGCGCATTCACTTGTTATCTGTTATCACTTCTTGACACTAATTGATTTCCCAGCTGTTTTTGCTTAATAATGTCATATAATATTTCACTTATTATCCGCTAGATGCTGTCAGACGAATGATACGCCTCAATACAATAAGTAATTTGACAATTCGTAGTGTGTTTGTTACATTTAGGTCCAATTTTTTAAAAACTATTATTCTATGACAGTCGTGGAGAACCTGTGACTTTAAGGCCGCATGCGGCCTTTTGACTTGATCGGCCAATTCTGCAAATTTTTATAAATTTGTAAATTCCTGATATTCTGGATTCGAAAATTTTTTGAAGAGTTAAAAAAAAGGTCCTGCGCTGGTAATTTGGGCAAATCCGTAAATTCTTGAGATTTTGGATGTCTAAATCCTTGGAAGACCTAAAACAAGAAAGGTCCCACGCTGGTACTTTTGGGAAATCCGAAAATTTCTGGACTATACAAATTGGCATGAAACTGTTTCTGGCCAAATGTTTACTGCGGCCTTTAGACAAGAAAAGGTTCCCCACCCCTGGTATATGATGTCTATGTACTAGAATTATTCTAGTAACTAGAATGATCTTATCAGTACCGGATCCAGAAATTGTCCCAGGAGAGGACCATTCAATTAGAAAATAAACGTGATACATAAATAATACATTAAAAATAGATGATTTAATTAAATTAAATAAATCTATATAAAAATAGTCAATATATAATTAACTATGTATTCTATAAAACATATTTAAAGGTATTCTAGCATTTACTTCTAGCCAAACTTTTTACTAAGTTTTTTTTCATCCATGTTTGTTCTCAAAGCATATGGCTTCCTAATGGAGATAACTCAACATAAGATATTTTACGAGAACTGCGTGGAACTCAGTTTATAAACTCTCCTTTTTCGAAGAAAGGAATGATCGAAAGATAGGGCTAGGACAGGCCTAGTGGTTAAATAGTCGCTTTTGGATTAGAAGGCCATCCATGCCTTTGAATGTAAATCGATAAATCTTCTCCAATAAAATCACCCCCTTTATAAAATGTTTGCCTTTGTAATATTCACAGCAAGGAGAAGATTTCAAAATCTCAAATTATTATGCAAAAAATACACATAAGCGAAAGCAAACTAGGTATATTATTATATACTATTATATTTTATTACACAAAATTAATTTGAGATTTTTTTCGCCGAACACTGGAGAGACGTATTATTTAGCAACCAAGATATTTGTGATATCTGAATTCCCCCTTGCACTCATCCTATCCTAAAAACGGGACTATTGGTTAGCTAAACGATTAGCTAACCAATAGTCCTCTCCTAGCCCTAGACTTCGTTCCCTATTCTATAAGCATCTGAGTAAAAAGCAGATCTCGTAGAAACTCTTCTGTTGAGATAAACTCCACTAGATGTCCATATACTCCACATTGGGAGATAGTAAAAAAAAGAAGATATTTTATACCAGTCAAGAGGTTAAGTCCTCTTTGGCTCCCGCCATAAGGATTCATATTCCCTAAATGTTATATATAGAAATGGGGGGGACATTATTATTTTAAACATTTTTTTATAAAAATTTTAATACAATTATCAATTATGTTTTTTTCATTTTTCGTTTATTAATTAAAACCATACTTACTTTGATTTGGAAATTCTGAAAGAACAAATATAACAACATAATTTTGTAAAAAAGATATATAATTTTCCAAAAAAGAACAATTACAAGTATTGTAACAATTTGATGATTTTATACATAAAATTTATATTAAAAAAATATTACACGCTATTAAAAAAAAGTAGGTGGGTAGATAATTTATAAAGATAGTTTATAAATTTATATAAAAATAGCATCAGTCTCTAATATATAAAAAAAAATGTAGAATTTTATGCAATTTATAAAATTAATGCTATCAGTTTTTTTCTCAATTTCTTTTAATTCAATGGCATACATATGGCTATCAAGTCTTTAAAACACTCTTCTTATCTTTATAACCTACTTACCAACATTGATATAAATTTAATCAAAATTATTACATTAAAAACAATTTTATTATTTGTACATATATATGCACAATAGTTGTATAAAAATAATTACTTCCATTTATTATCAGCTATACTTATTCTATTTGCTTAAATTTATCACCAAGCATCTAATTCTGAGAAAAAAATTATACTTCCACCATAATCACAGTTACTGTATCAAAATTTAAAATAAATGCATAAAATCAAAGAAAAAATTTTGGACAGCCCCTCGGCTATATTTTTAAGATTGAGATTAACTGTGTCCAAATGCATAAAAGAAAAAAATTCTCTTTAGGTAGTAATCAATAATTTTTGTATTTGTTTTTTTTGAAACATATTATTACAAAAAGCAAGCATGGGTTATAACAATTATTAATATGACTATATTAAAAACCCAGCCTTTTTTTAAAAAAAAAATATCGGTGATTGAATATAAATGTTGAAGTTGAATTGATGGATTGACTGTATCAAATCAGCTAAAATATTATTGACATATTTCAACATCCATCTTGCGGTATTATTAGGTTGGTTTCAATTCCTTGGAGGACTGTCAGGTTGAGTATCTGGATGAGTTAAAAAGAAAGATGGTTCCCTTTCCAATTTATTGCAGACTCTTTCCAGTGTTGGATACTTACTTGTATCCAGGTTATACCTAGAAGTAAAATAAAAATCAAATATTGATTTTATTGATGTTTATTCATAGTGGAACTGCATTTAGTAAGTTTGATTAGGTAAATGCAATGTGTTTTATTCCAAAAGAAGTGCCAAATCCTATTACTAGCTATTTCAATGTTATCAAGAATGTCAAATTGTATTTGATCAGTGTTATTATTTGAAAATCGCTTTAGAATTACATAAAGTAATGTTGTTTACCATCATTAAATACAATTAAGTACAGAATGGTTTAAAATGTATGTGGCAGAATTACAGACATTGAAAAATGATTGTTAGTGAAGTGGTACCTGATTCTCTTACTGAACTTTAGAACAAGTACCATCACTTGAAGTTGCTTACAATAATTAATGGTAAATTTGTCATACTTCATCGTACGGACTATTGCGGCGAAAAACTTCACAAACTGAGCTAAAAACCACTCCACGATTTAAAATTATTATCTGAGATCATGGGAATCGCGTTAAAACCACACATTATTAAGAAGAACACTGATAAATAAATTATATAAAGTATGACTTCATCGCACGGACTATTACGGCGAAAAACTTCACAAACTGAGCTAAAAACCACTCCACGATTTAAAATTATTATCTGAGATCATGGCAATCGCGTTAAAACCACACATTATTACGAAGAACACTGGTAAATTAAGCGAAATACGAAACATTTCGGAGCATTTCGCCTCAGCTTTCCAGAACGGGCGCGCGCCGCGCGAGTATTATAATTGTACGATAATTTTAAATCGTGGAGTGGTTTTTAGCTCAGTTTGTGAAGTTTTTCGCCGCAATAGTCCGTACGATGAAGTATGACAAATTTACCTAATTAATATATAAATGCTAATTGAATAGTATTTTTCAATTGCTACAAATAAATAGATTTAAAAATTACAGGCTTGTCAATTTGAATTGATTTATCATCATATATGTATGTAAATGCATTCGTCAACAACTAAGTAGTCATAAATAGTCGATTTGATAATTATTATGTTTGTAGCAATGTACGTAGTAGGGCTTATACAAAAACCGACTTTTGAAAAAACCTGTTGTCAAATGTCAATATTGTTCGAAAACCGGTTTTTTCCGTTTTATCAGTTTTACAAAAAATGGATAATTCAATTAAAATAGCGAGAAAAGGTTCAATTTTTTTATGTTGTTTATTTATATGCATACTAATGCACAAGAAATTATTTGGTGTTATTCTTACAAGAAAATATGATTTTAGAAAACAAAAAGCGTCCACTGATCGTTTTGTAACAAAATTTCCTGATATCAAAAATACCCTTTCACTGGGTAATAATGTGGGACATATGGTCTTTAAGCCATCAAATATAAGATCCAAATTTTCTGTCCTTTTGTTTATATACTCGTTTATGGAAAATTTGACACAACCGGTTACGAAGTTTTCGAATGTCACAAATAATGCCAAAAAACCGGTTTTTGAAAACCGACAAGCCCTAGTACGTAGTGTACCAGTGTAATACCAGTGGTGTAGTGGGACTGGGGCGTAGTAAAAGAAAGTTCACATTTTCATTCCGAAATGGTATTAACTGTGCAATTTTACAATTCAGTATGTCCTTTTTTAGAGAAAAATGCCTTCTATTATATGCAAATCTATAAAAATAGTTTTTGAAACGTGTTGCAATGAGAAGTCTTTCAGCTGACAATTTTAAGGTACTATTATTTCTAAAGAATGGAGCTTAAATAACGGTATTGTCAAATAGGAATCATAGATCTGCTCAATTAAAATCTGCTGAGCTCAGAAAAAAGTTGGAAAATGATAAAAATCAGTTAATGGAAAAATCCAGCACCCAGCCACGTGTAAATTCAGCACTACACTGATGTTAAACAAAACAATCAGAGATTATAAAAACTATTCCATTTTCTTACGCCCAAGCTTCAGCCAAGCTTTTCCCAAACTGTATAAAACGAGGAACTGTTTAAGGTATTCATATCAAATTGAATATTTAACTTCTTTTAAGAATATGTGAATTTAAAGTTGCGACAACTCTGTGATTTGTTTATCGATGAATTTATCACATTATACATTCAAATATGGCTTCAGTGTGCTTTGTAAGTTGGTAAATTTTTGATTATATTACTTTGATAAGAATAATAACATCAGCAACCGAAAATTAATCAAAATAAGATAATTATACACGTTTGTATATTATACAGTCCTGGCACTAAATTTTGGCATAAATTATTTCAATTTAATTTGATTTAAATAAAAATGAAAATAAAGATAAATGAAGTTTTATTGATTCTTTCATTTAATCATTATCGAAACTGTTATAGTGGTTAATACTTTTAGGTTGTTTCATTCCATGGAAGTGTTACAGTTTCGAATCCTGATCAGATATATTGATAATTGATGTCTGCCCAAAAGTGTGGATATATCTGATCCGATTCTAAAACGGAGTGTTGAAAGAGGAGTGTATGAGTAAACTGCTAGTCCTAGCACTATCCTTCATTTCTGATAGTTTTCGATGCCATGGGGTTTGCCTTTACATTTCTACTTTGGCTAATAATATTTACTAGCTGTAAGCCCGTTGACCTCAACGGGGGGATATTTGTTGCATTTTTAAGTATGTAGTCAGAAAATTACAAACCTATTTATTGAATAAGCCAGAAATTCTAAAAATAAAATAAATATATCTCGTGCCACATATCGACAGCCCTACCCTGTAGTATTTAAATTGTAAATTATTGATTTTTTGGAATAATGTTCAAGTTTGCTAACAATCATTTTTCACAGTAGTAGAAATCGACCTCGGAGCATATATCGACAGCCCTGCTGTTTTTACATTGTAAATTATTAAATTTTTGGAATAATGTTCAAGTTTGCTAACAATCGTTTTTCGTAGAAGAAGAAAAGGGTACCCGAGGACATCAGTACGGACACATTTGTGGTTTGTGATTTGTGAAAAGTGAAAAGTCAAAAGTGATGAAAAGGGGAAATCGCGGACTATCATGCAATCATGCAATCATGCAATCATTCGGACATTATCGAGTATTAATATATAGATGATATTATGCATTTGATATTTATGCATTTGTTTTAATAGCATATCAAAAGAATGTTTATTATAATTTGAAAAGAGAACAGTGGTAAAAAATTCGATTTTATTAGTTTTATTATTATTATGATATATGACTGTGTCCAGGGCCAGCTCGTGGCATTTGTAAAGAGTGTAGCGCACGCAGGTGCATAGGCGCCTCACTAAAATTTGAACACTGTCCACTTATTTAGATTTAGTTTTTCGAGGCGCCAAAGAAGCCAAATTCTAAAATAACTACTCCTACTTACTTTTTGGCATTGTACATCTGCGGCAACAAGCAGCAGTCAGCCATTGTGACACTATTCCCGATGCAGAATTCTCCAGCTGTAGTTTTGGCAATAGATTCAATCGCCGAGAAGCCTTTCTTCATCCAGTGATGGGAAAATTTTAGAAAGTCTTTTTCATCGGACAACATTGAGATTTGCTTCAATCCGATGTTCTGCAATGGCTGGATTCCAGTGACAATAATCTAAACATGTCAAAATAGTTTAATGCAATTCCAGAAACACATAAATAAGTAAACAATGTAAAGCTGTCAATTAGATGAGTCTAAGGTTCTCAAGAATTAGACCATATTGTTAAAACAAAGATTTTGGAAGTCTTTATGAATTGTCTGCAAAATATTCATTTCTTTGAACAACTTCTTGGAGTGGTTTCAGTGGTCTTTATTCAACATTTCAATTTTCTCTATTATTTTTAATTCTATTATAAGGTCAAATACGTTGTATATAGTATTTCCCCAATTACAAGACCATCGATTATAAGGCACATCCTTGTTTTTAAAAAAACGTTACACAGTGTCGTTAAACACTCCATCGATTATTAGATGTACCCTGAATTCAGAAACACCAAAATAGGAAAATACATGCATCCTATAATTGAGAAAATACGGTTATAATAAATACAAGTTGTCATTATAAACCTAATGTACAATAAATAAATAACATAGGTAAGAAAAAAAATATATTTTCATTAAATCATAAATAGTATGACTCTTTCCCAAAACTGACTCTTTTCAATTTTTCAGGAGTCACAATTACAGACAAATAAAAGTGAAATATGCAAAATTTTCTTGCATATTTTTTCATTTATTTTTTACTAAAAACGACTATTTGTAGTTGTTCTTATTTTACTATTAACGTTGTGTATCTTATCTACCGTACCAAAATCAGTTCCATACCAAACAAATTCTTATATTCTAAAACTGACCATCTTTTGAAAAATTTGGGTTTTCTTAAATAAATTATATTGACTAGTCTATTTCTTCAAGGCAAATGAATACTTGCGTTACCTATCATAATACATTTTGCTTATTTCAGAAATTATTATTTAATTTTTGAAAAGGCTCACAATTCCGTTTTTATATCACTCTTATAATTGTTTTTTTTTCAATATTATTTTTTATCAACTATCCAATATTATTCAGATTCCTGCATTACATTTTGGACCAGAGCCCAAATTCAAATTCTTATTTTAAATGCTATTAGCATGTCAGCAGTATCTTCACAAAAATATAGTAGAATGCTTTATGGTTATAAATAGCTTCTAAAATACACATAAGTTAGCATAAAAAATATTTTGTTTTTTTTAGTGTACCTCACTTATCTCTCTTGTTCTAATTCTTTGAATTTTGTCTTCAGGTAACAACGAATACCCTGGAAAATTTTCCTCCAAATAGTACATAATGTTCATAGATTCCACAAATGTGTTATTATCTGTAGAAAAGATATACAATTATCAACAAATAGACTTCAGAATAATGATTTATTTTATTATAGTTATACAATTATATTAAAGTTGTTATCAGGGCTGTGGAGTCGGAGAAAAAAAAACAGGTGACTATGTCTTCCATTTAAAAAAGAAGAAAAACACAAAAACTTATGCATTTTAGTAAATGTTTCATAAATATACACAATTTTACATCTTTTTATATCGGAGTCAAAGTCAGAACATTTGTAAATATTGGAGTTGGAGCTAGAGACTCCAATTACTTGACATCTCAACTACTTGCATATCGAGTAGTAAAATTTTAAAATACTCAATTACTCTAGTATCTATACTCAAGTAGTTTCAGATGTACCAAAATACATATTATTAATTCAAATTTGTGTATATAAATAGATGATAAATAAATAAATAAGCTTATTTAATTTAATAATTAAGACTCTCGTCATCATAAACTTGTCATTGATAAGATAAGTCAGCAGGACCCTAATCAAAAGTAACAAAAAAATTCTTGCATAGCATAGTCAACAAAAAACTGGGCAAAAGCATTTTTAAAAAAATATTACCTGATAGTTAAATCCACGCGCAAGACAAGATTAAAGATTATATATGTATATATATATATATTTAATAAGTAAATAAAATTTGGAAATAAATCTTCATTTAAAAATGACTAGTATTGAGTACTTGAAAAATGGACGACTATTCGATACTCGAATTGGAGTTTCTAATTGAAGCCATGGCTCTCGTGGCCACCCCCTTAGAGCCCGCTTATTTATGCTACCCAGACAGTGGTGGATTAAGCACAAGAGAGGCCCTAGGCGCAATAAATTTTGGAGGCCCTTTTTTTAATATAAGGACGTCAACAAATTCATGTAAAATATATAAAAATCTGAACAAAATATTTATGGGTAATATAATATAAACTATTTTTGAGGCCCCTAAGATTCAGAGGCCCCAAGCGAACGCCTCTTGCGCTTACAGGATAATCCGCCACTGTACCCAGATGGGTATTGTTAATTTTTATCTTTAAAATATTACCTACCTACTACCAAAGCAGGAACTCTTTGCATGGGATTTATTTTTTTGTATTCCTCATGTAGCTGAACCCTTTTTTTGACAAGGTCTACTGTCCTCAGTTCATAGTCCACTTCTTTCAAATGTAGAGCTATGCGAACCCTCCATGAGCACGAGCTCCTCCAAAATGAATATAAAATTGGCTGAAAGATAAATAATGAAAAATTAGCACAACCTGCATGCCTATTGACCCCCCATCCCTCTTGGGGGATTAAATCCCCTCTCTTTGAGCGTCTGTTAAATAATGTTTGAAATTTATCATAATATACAAATAAAACTATTAGATAATATTGGCTTTTTAAAAAATATATATATTTAAGTAATATAATTTAAAAAGCAAAAATGTTTCAAACATAAATATTTGATTCAATAATTCTGAAACAAAAGTAATTTTGATGAACGTAGGTACTAAAAAAATGTTATTGGCCAATAGCTTAATGCCGCTGATAAGATAAAAACCAAATATTAAAAAAAAGAGATAAGTGACAGCTATGTAATATGAAAAAAAAGATATATTTTAAAAAACGAAAATAATTTCTAAAATTATGCAAAATCTTTTGTGTCAACAAGATTCTATAGTTTGACATAGATATTTTATAACACAATAATTGCAAATTAACCTAACTTCCATTTTTTTATTTAAAAAAAAACTATATAGGTCAGTGTCGATGAATTGTTTTCTGTATGTACTTAGGTGGTGGCTGGTTCTTTGGGTACCTACAAACACTGTTTTTTTTTAAAACAAGTATCTGTAAGAAATATTATTTTTATTAAATAATATCTAATATTTTTAAAACTATATTGTTTAATATTCATACAAGACTGTCATTAGTTTTTTAATCTTCAAATTAGGCACCAAAATTGTTAAATATGCGATAAAACATTTATTTTAAGCATATATGAGTTTCTTATACAACAGTACTCTACTTACAATATAGGAATGTTGAAATTCTCGATGTACAATAAATTTCATCTATGCACAGTAAAAAGATTTCAATTTTTATCTATCGCCTAAACAAGGTCATTTAGCCATATCACCAAAAAAAAAAACATAACAAATCATTTCTTTTGATCCGTCAATACATAACCTCAATTAATCTATTCGTCAGAAATCTTTGCTTGAGACGTCATACAGGTGAGTAAGATTTTCATAATTCGATTAAAATGTTTGTATTTACCTTTGACATTGCTAGATCTCACACAAGATATGATTCGATATTCCCTGTCTTGTATTTTAAAAGAAAACTGTATATAGGTATGCAATTTATAACATATATCGACTGAAGTGCTACGTGCCGTACCGACCGTCGAAATCCGGTTTTAAACAGCGACTGCGGGTACATTCGGCTTGTCAATGAATTCATTTATTGACGCTTGAATCTACAATTTTACATTTTCATGTATACACTGCCGTTTGGTCCGATAAGAATTACAAATATAGTGTCATCATCTGTGACATTACATCGTAAGGTTAAATGTATGAATTTCGTTATGTAACTTATTTTTAGACATTTCCCTAGGAAAAATAAAAAAGTGCACTGTACATTAAAATCGTATCATAGTGCTCTTAAAATTGGTGTTGTAACTCAAACAATTACTTGAAACAAGGTGCTAACCCAACATTAAATATAGTTATGTCATACTATTAATTAACCCACCTCCTTTCTATAGATAAATACAATTATTTTACTGTTATATAGTGTTAATATTATTCGATTATAATTCCTGAATTCTTTATTGCTAATACTATCATTGGCCTCATTGTTTATAAAAGATCTCGATTAAATGCACTAGAGCAATGAGAAATTAATAGTCACAATCCCGGAAAAACTTTCACAATGAAGATTAACAATTGACAAACCATCTATCTTACAATCATAGCAACTCACTTAATTATACCAATGTTTAAAAATGTTTAAATGTATTTTAAAAAGTTTTTGACACCCAAAATGTGAAATCGGTGAAATTTTTAACTTTCTCGTCACTAAAATTAATATCGACCTTTTATCATTGTGATCATTAAAGTCATATATGTAATCTTTTGCCGGTGCTGTGGTCGACGTCGTTGGCTTCGGTTGCGGATTCACAGGTTTGAATCCCAGAACAAACAGATTTTTCAATCAATTTATGAATTTCTGTTCAAAGGAATGGATGTCAGCCGTGTTCAAATTGCCTCTTATCACCTTTCCGTTCTTAAAAAGAGAAGTAGTGAGAGCGGTTAACTAACCTCTAGTTGTATTGCAGCACCTATCTTTACGTGAAATAAACTCCATTTGAAGTTCATATGCACTACATCGGGAGGAAACTCGGTTTAAAAAAAATGTTACCTTTTTACTGATTTGAATGTATCTGATGAATACAATTAAATTTCAGAGTCCTTCACACAAGTCAATTCTACTTGAATCAATCATGTCTTCGTGGCGCTCAGTTGGCTTGAACTACATCAATTACTCCACAATTGCTGCGAGAGTACTCCGAAGCGCTCTTAAACCTGCCGAACGAGTTGTCGCTGAGAAACGAGGTCTATCTGCAATGCGATTCACCAAATGGGTGGATGGAAAAGCAATCAAGGAAACTGTTCCCAAATAATTAAATAGCAAATTAAAATATTAGACGAATAAAATGATTTTTCACCGATCATTTTTATTTAATTTCGTGCATTTATCAGTTTTTAACAAATGTTGCGCCATCTGTATCATATGTCAACATATTAAAAAGCAACTACATTTATTTTGTTATTTTTAAACAATGTTGTATTTCTAGAAAAAGTTCATACTTCTACTCTTTTAGTTCAATTACATCATTCTACAAAGAGCTAGATGTTATTGCCGTTATTTCCAACAAAGAGGCAAGTGTTTGGCTATCTTTATGATTTAGCAATCTTTTAAACAAGTAATTCAATATAAAAAGATGAATGTATAAGAGGTATTGATTATGAAATAGTCTATTGAATTATCAATATTTCTTGAGTTATTTGTGATATAAATTTGTAACGAGTCATTCCATGAAACATTTCAGTTATTATACTATTATCATTTTATTTTTTAAGGTGATATAATATTTTTGTAAAATGTGGTTTTTTAGAATACATACTATATAAAGAATTACTGATGATGCTGTGCCTTTTTCTTCGTGAAAGGATATTACAATGCTTCAGATATTTATTTCATATATTTTCTAAAACACCACAATGAATAATATAGTGCATTTCATGTTAGAGTTGTGCATTTTATTCCTTAAAAGTCTGTGATGATGTATTAAACAGCATTCCATTGTTCAACAATTTCTTTATAATCGTAAATTAATTATGTCGATATGAATAAAATACATCATTTATAGAAAATACAGTTTTCCAGTCTCTTTCAATTACCCAACCATATACAATAAGTATGTTGAAGTCCAAAGCCATATTTTTTTTTCTAATAAATCAACGAACTGTAAAGTGAATGGTGATCAAATCAAAACCAAATACGTAAGAATAATATTTTGTTGTTATTGGAGAAGAAACGTATGTGCACTTTTGCTTTAAATTGGAAACATAAATCTTGTTTTAATAAAAATTTAGGTTGTAGTGTTTTTCATTTTGTATTCTGTCTGAAAGTAAACCGCACTACCAGACTTTGGAAGAATTTTGAACTCATTAACTATGATGAACGACTACATTATATTGTATCGTAGATGATAGATAAGTAATTAAAATACTGCATGCCATTTTGCTAAACATAATATTTTTACTACTGTATTTCAAGCTGTGTTAAATCTTTGTAGAAAGTCACATCAGTAAAATATATATAAAAACAATCAATACCATTTTTATGGTTAGGAAAACATGGACCATGTTATCCTTTCTCTACCTGCGATTGTACAGGATATTTTCCGCTTTCGTGAAACTGCAAACGCAACACTGTTTTTCGTTATTGTCAAGGTTTTCCAAGCTAGCAAGACCTCTACCATTGGTGTAAAATATGGGAAAATCTATGTATCGAAAACATTTTTCCGAACCATGGGGTACTTTGTGATGATATGGTACTCCAGTGTAATTTTGTTGACTATTTTATTATTCTAATCGTCTTCAGGCGCCTCACAAAACTAGAACTAATTGTGTGGATAGTACTAAAATCTTAGTGCGGTACCTATGTGTGCCGCACACTTTGCACGGGCTGAGAGTTGGCTCTTTCCCCATATTTACGGTACAAGCTATAAAGCCTGTCATCTCTTCGATTGTCACCGTTGTCCGTGTGGTGAGTGGGAGAGTACTCAGACTCGAAAAATTAATATTAAAAAAAAACATAAAATATTAGCTGAATAATGTTTCGCAAATGGGCTTATTTTATTGAAAATAGGTTATTCTAGCAACTCTTTTTTTTGTTTCACAATGATTCCTTTGCCATTGCTTTCTACATGATACACCAAAGTATGGGATTAACCATTTTAGTTGTGTTTATGAAAAAGGTATGAGTAAACAATACACTAACTCAATATTAACAAAAGTTGCATTAATTGATGTTGATGGATTGAGAAAAAGTCATAATTCGAATGTGGAAGAAGACTTTATTTTATTATGTGATGATTCAAATGACAGTGATAATGGAGTGGTTCCCAAACTTATTATGCTCATAAACTCCATTGAAAGAAAAACCCTGACCATGGACCCCCACGTGATTGATTGATATTTATACATCAAATTCTGGGCCGGTAGAGCCGAGCACCAATTTCCCTTTCATCTGGTGTATTTTGATGTTGCTTTTACCTGGATTTACCTGGGCGTAGGCGGGTGCTATTTTGTTTTAGAAGTTTTACTGCGAGAACTTTTTGTTATTTTAACTCTCTTTTCCAAAGAGAGTAGTAGGGATAGAAGGATAAGGCTAGGCTAGGACTAGGATCGGAAGGGTGAGGGAGAGGGAATTTTTAGACATCACAAACACCCATGCCTTAGAACAGAAATCGATTGAACAAATGTTGTTGTTACTAGGACTCGAATCCATGAGATTTGGCACGGAAGCACACAACACTAACCACTGCGCCATAGGACCCGATATCATATTTATGCAATTTAAATATTTTTTTACCGTCCTATGTTTATACATAAATATAATATAAAAAGTATTTATTCAAAACAAGTAAATTAATCTATGTTTTTGATTATCTACTACAGAAAACTAAGCTTATCGCTCTTGCTTCGCCCAGTAGAATGATAAATGGTGATGTATTTTTTTAAACTTTTCCTGTCATAACCGCAAGAAATTCGACTCCAATAGCCACATTATCTTAACCCTTTGCACTCTTTAATTGAAGTATTTTTTCACATTAATTCGTCTTTAATTCATTTATTATCGCATAATTATAGTAAAAAACATTTTGAATGTTTCAGTATAGCAAAATTTATCTTGCGCACAATGCATATTGGTAATATTTGGATGAAGAAAAAACTTATATTATTAAAAAAATCAGTAAATTAAAAAACATTGCCAAATCTGTAATTTCGAGTCCAGCTCGACTTAGAACTTCTAAGGGTTAAATATGTATTTTAATATTAGTGATACAATGTTTATAATTTAGGTATTGTTAAATCATAGTTATTTGGACCTTTTGCAGAAGATAATGCATACGACAATATGAATAATAATGATAACCTTAAAGTCTCTATTTATCCGACAACTCAACACATCCCTCAAAATAAGTCTCGTAGAAAAAACATATTTTTATATCCCCTAGTTTTTTTCTACAATGTTTCACGTGATCTGTGCCCTGCGGTATTAATATGGCCGTGCATGGAGGGCTGTGATTTACTTTCAAAAAATAAAACCTAAAAAATATGTAATTTTTGGACATATAATAATAGTACACCACAAACACTTACCATATAAATACACGATGGGTCATTTCCCCCATCATTTACCGCCAAGGAATTATAGCCCTGCTAGCAACAAATTTGAACACAACAAAAAAGCTTTTTTTTAAATCGATGTATTATTTTTTAATTTAAATTATTTTTTTATATTATTTTTTTTATACTTTTTATTATAGATTACAAAACAATATCTTTAAAGTTTAAGTATCACACTATGATTCCAAGAGATGTCACTATATGCATGATATTTTAAAACAATTAAATACGTTTCCTGTGACAATGAGTTACAGTACCTAATGATTTAAATTTCATGAAAATCGCTGAAAATGATGGCAGTTTGTCTTACCGCTGATACTTTACATATCAATCTCGATGCCAAGTGATCAATACTTTGGGGCTTAGTTCTATTGAGTCAATAGGTAAAAGGTTTGAATCTCAATATGGAATCCTTTGTGTGTTGATTTTTCAGTAAATTTATAGATTGGTATCCAAAGGAGTAAATGAAGTAAGTATGCAAAGAGATACCAATTCTTTTTCTGGAATAACTCAGTTGGCGGACTCGTGTGATTATGGGGTAATCCGCCACTGCGTATTTAAATAATGTAAAGCAAATGGTTGAATAATCATAATACAAAAACATTTATTTATATTTTTGACAGACTTTTTTATTTAACACAATTAACTTAACCATATTCCTATTAGTAAAAGATACAAAAGCAAACTAAATTTATATAACTTTATTCCTATAAAAATTCTTAAAAGAATGATAATAAATTATATTTACAGCACCTCATAAATTATTATCAAAGTGTAAATATGCTTACCAACTACTTACAATATTCACCTGAAATCTCTAATCTAGCAATCGCTTGAAGAATAAGAAGTAGGATTAACATATTACATCTAAAACACATAATATCAACTATTTAACACAATTAAAAGTAAATAATATTCCAAAAACTTCTTTCACAGGCTCTTGCATATTATAAATATTTATATTATTTTAGCAGACATAACATTTACTGCACCTATCTTATATAGTAACCTTTGTATATATATACTGTTATATGGACAATAATCTTCATTATTGAAATCCTTAAGTGGTATGCTATTTTGTATAAAATTGGGTTCTTTTGAATATCGATGATCGGAAGTTGACTTCTCATAACCTGTAAAAATTTTCATTTCCTTACAGAGAACATTAAAATTGAATAAAATGAAAACAATTGAAAACAATGCAAATCCTAAAAAACACCATGTTGAAATAGTGAAACAATCTTATGACAATCAGAAAATGGTTTTGTTATTATTGACCAAGATATACTTTATTACAAATAATAGTAACGGGTTGTCAATTTTAACAAGATTCTTCGTGACTAGTACTAAGGTGATCAGACGTCCTCCTTTGAGGAGAATTGTCCTCCTTTTTCTGGGATTTAGGATTTGAAATCCTCGGAAGAGCAAAAAAAAAAAAGTGTCCTCCTTTGACATTTTAAAAACCACCAGCTTATGTAATAGTACTCAACTTTCACCGATATATTTTTCTTTTACTGTACAAATAAATAAAAAACATTTTTTTTTTGTTGAGTCAATTTGAAAAAAATATTACTGATTACTTCAAATAGGAAGTTATTACAATACATTATTTAATTTTAAAATGTGTAGTTAAAATGTGGATGAAATGATTACTATTTCTCCCAAATAATTATCTGGAAGATTCAACTTCCAATTCGGACCTAAACCTTTCTTGGAAACATCTTTGAATGTGTGGTTCTCTAAACATTCACTTTGGTTAGGAATCCAACTAAAATGGATTTTTACAATCAATTATATTTTCAAACATTATTAACCTTTTAACATCATTTTCGTATATTTAAAACATGTAATAAGCATAATGTGACTGTTAAAAATCACTGATTAAATTAAAAATATGAGAATAGTAATAGATGTAAAATACTCTGAATACTGCTCAAAGACTCTTGCACCTGAATCTCTAGAAATACATTTGTTACCTTACATTAAGCAATGCATTTTAGAAATACATTTCACTTTACTAACAAACTTACCTTTACTAATAGAATGTAAAAAAAGCCTTACATTATTTTTAATACTCAACTATCCATAAATTAAATATCTATTATTTTATTATTATATATTAAATATCATAATGGTATCTAAATATTGTTCTCGTCGTATATTTCATTAAAATGCTTAAAACAAAATATAAAATTAAAAAGAGTTGTGTTTTTGACTAGGGTATTGGTTTTTTTCTTTGCATGACTCAGGTATGCTAATGATGAAAATAATTTTAATGTCTTAATTTAATTTTCATGAATCATTAATAACAATACTAATTTCATACACAGAAAAAAAAACATAATGAAAACCCATGAACAATTGTTACTATGTAACTATTTTTGACATGTTTGTAATCATCTTACAAATAATGAATGTGTACGACACTTGTTGGGTTGAACGATATAAGCTCCTATTTTATATTCAAAACAAAAAGATTCTATCACCTGTGGTTGTTTTGCAGTTTGTCTCTTATGTCAAATATAAATTTTATAAAAAGAGTATTGTCGCTGAATGTTTTCAGACCAATATTTGCTTATAAAATGCATGCAAAATTCATTTTGACAAAACTGCCATTTTTAATTACTTACATAAAAATCTGTACGAAATTAATTTTGACTTTTGGGATTTCTTATATAAAAAAGATACTGAGAAATCATAGGACACTTTTTTCATATATGATATACTCGGCTGTTCAACTGATCAACTCATTGCCTAGAAAAGTGGACATTTTCAGTAACAATATTTGTGAACTGTTTGTTACGTTTTACTTTTTTATTAATTGATTTTATATGTTCAAAATATTTTTATGTATTGATTATCATTATGTACAGTTGCATTATATTATTATGTACTGTTTTTGTTATTTTTATTATATTTGTCAAGTGCATGGTGAACCTGCGTCAACTGTTATACCATATACTGTCCTTTTGATTCTAAACAATAAATAAAAAATCTCAGTTCGAGTGCATTCGCGCACTGAATAGCACCGGAAGATGCCGAGAGGCGAAACCCGGGTCGTGTTCGGCCAAGATTATTATGGAAACGTACATTATGAAAATAATTCTAATTTAATAAATAAATAAATAATTTAAATCCACTCGTGTTTGAGATACGATTTTTTAATGAAAAAAAATAGGAGGTGCCTGCTTAAGCACGCTACTGTCTCCCTGTTCATTTTTTACAAATAAACTTTATTACAATATGATAATAAGGAATGGTTAACTCAACTGAGATGATTTGAAAATCCTATTAAGCTAAATTCTATAAATTAAACCATTTTTTCGTGTATAAGCAATTTAATAATTTCTCTTAAATATAGCTGTCTCTGTAGACAGTAGAGGTCTGCACGGGCCCGGGCCTGGCCCTCGAGCCTTCACCCGGCCCGGCCCGCGGGCCGGTTCGGGCGGTTAAGCGCAATTGAGATTCGGGCTCGGGCTGGGCCCGGATAAGTAATTTATTTCTTTAGACAAATATTTCAGACTATGTTCGTGTCATAAGACAGCCATGATGATTTTAATTATTACCATTTATATAGAGAATCGTAAATTCTTGTAAATTTGTAAAAAACGGGTTTTTTTCGGGCTGATGAGTATACATCTGGGCTTCGGGTCGGGTTCGGGTAACAAGTGTGGTATTAGACTCGGGCCTGGGGCGGGTCAAGCCCGAGTCTTTCGGGATCGGACCGGGTAATTTTGTTAAATTTCGGCCCGTGCAGACCTCTAGTAGACAGTGACACTTACCCTCGTATAACAAATATTGTAAAATTGTTTTTTACGAATGAACTATTTTATTTTGACGCGCATTAAATTAATATGGAGAATTTTAATGACAGCGATAATTCTTCTTTCTAGAGAAAATTTGACGATTTCTTATAAAAAAATGTGTTTTATTTTCTGACCTCCTACGCTACTCATTTAAATATTATATAAACGTCATCTACATCAAACTTCAGTGAATTAAAGTTTGTTGTAGCTTATCATCATATTCAAAGAGAACAAAACTAATGGCATTTGATTTTGTAACAAGAAATTTCGTAAGCGAAATTTGTAGATGTTTTGCTGACATTGCATCTTTATTGACATTCGAAAAAAAGGCAATTACGTTGACAGTATCCACGGCCGACCCTTAAAGCTTTCTTTACTGTAACAATTGATCTCCGAGGATTCACTTTGAAGCAACTTGTTATCATTGTTATAATATGAATGCATTTTTTATTCCACTTAATATAAGGTGACCAGATTTTGAAAATATCAAAGGAGGATACTTTGGTAAAAATTGATATGAAAAAATCGTTTAGTAACATTCTTTATTGATCATATCGCCGATTTATTACAATGTTAATAATGTTACTTTACCGAAAAAAATCAGTTCAAAGTTCAAAAACTTTAAAAAAACTATTGAAATTTTACTAAATTACTTGATGTAACTAACTCAACTTGACAATATTTATCGTTTCTTAGTATTTTTTTGTGTAAATCTTTATTTTTCTTTAACAAATTCAGGAACGATTTGCAATCTTGATTCATATTACACTATAATCATTCCTGCCAACGTTTCAACCGCTAGTCTGGATTTTTCATTTGTCCAGATATCATTGAAAATGGAAAATGTTTGCTCTACTTTGACTTTTGTACCCGGCAAACACAATGCCATTAAAGGAGGGCAATTTTCCCTAGGGGAGGGACAAAGGAGGACAGAATTTTTGAAGAGGACAAAGTGTTTAAAAGGAGGACGTCTGGTCACCTTACTATGACCTTGCTACAATTTTGACTCCTTGCAAACTTTCATATGAGCAATGTTCATAAAACGCAATAAATATTCTTTGAAATTTATTAACTTTAATCAGTGTGTTTTTCCCATGTAACGCGGTGGAACGGCGTTCCGGCACCTTTTTTTCTCACAATTGTTAATACTTCAAATCGATATGAGTAATTATTTTTTTTTGCTTTAGAAACTATTTGTTCTTATCTTAGGTCCATTTTGAATGGAATTTTCAAAACAATAACATATCCATAGACTTACTATGTGACCAGAACCAGAGATCGAATGCTTCATATATTGTTTTGTTTTGCAAAATTCTCTTAAGAGCAACACGTTTTCCCAACAGTCGGGTCCACAGCGCAGTGGTCAAATCTGTTGGCTTTCGTGGTAAATCTCACAGTACAAATCATTACCTTTAAAGAGATGATATTTATAAATTGTATATCTTCAAAACATACAGCTAAACTAAAATAAGATAAAACATGGTTCTGATGATAAAGCGAAGCCGAGATAAACTTTGAAAGGGCGCATAAAAATTGCTGCGTGGTCGCACATGAGCCCACGGGCACTGGGTTGAGGAATGTTGACTACAGGCCCGCGCCTGGCAGGCGTGCGGCACGTGCAATGCACGCCGGCAGCCAAAGATATGAAAAATTTGTTTTTAATCCAATACAATTACATAAAACTTGAGTTGCTTACGTATGGTTGGTTTACATCTTATTTTTTTTATCTGGAAGAAGGGTCAAGTATAAATAGTTCCCGTCAGAGGCGCCCGAATAGAACGATTTGCAAAGTAAATTGCAGCGACGTCTTTATATAATTTACCTGGAACTACCATTATAGGCTAAGTACTGCTATTTTTTTGTTTATTTAGCGCAGCGTTGTCCAACAGAAATCGTTTGATGGGCCAAATAAAATATTTCCGGTATATGGTGGGCCGCAAAAAAACAGTTTATTGATTAATAATTACCATGATACTTTTTTTTATTTTAAAAACAGCCAAACAATTGTTAAAACATTTTATTTACTTAATATTAAATGTGACACTGGTTTTTTCATACTATTTGATTTTTTTATGCCGACTGGTAATTTATTCACATCGCAGTTGATTGGTTAAGTTTTCATCGGCCAGCCTGTTGCGAAATTTTATTTTTACTGTTTTCAATTTTGAAAAGAACGACTCGCAACGATATTTGGTCCCAAATGCAGCTGTAATGCACATTGCCAGCTTTTTTTAATTTTGGAAATTTATCCTCGAGGATATATTTCTGATGAAACTCACGTTTAATTTCTTCAAACATGCATTTTAACTTGATGCTTCATTGGAGGTCTATTAACTCCATTTGTGACCTAACTGTCATGAAAACAATTGGATGTCATACACAAAATGCTGATATAAATTTGGCAAATTCACGTCACTGCTTTGTTTTGTTTGATTTATGAATAAAAAATGCAAAATATGTTTGTAAAATGCTGTAAACTCCAATAGGGCCGCAGAAACTCATTAACTTTTTTCATTTACTATTACTAGTTATTTACTTATTATAATTTCTACCATTCGGTCTGTCACCCCTGCATCCCCCGGTTAGACAGTTGTACATATTATAGTTTTTAAGAATACCAATTTCACGCCCTTGTTATATATGTATAATAAATAATTATTTTGAACAAATAAGATTTTTTTTAAATCTCTTTATTTCCGTTTCTGGTATATTATTTGATCTGTTTTTCACGAGCTTAAGTTTCGTGGTGATGGTAGTAAACCCACCAAGGAAATCGAATGATGGGTGTAATTATTATGATAAATTGGGATTGTTATACTTATCAACGGGTAGCCAATCCCCAAACGCTGTCCTGACTACAATGCAATGATCATTAACGACGTAGCAAGTTTTATGATAAGATTCAGTATCAATGGTTAACATGTAAAATTTATAATTTATTTATAATGCACCCACCAATGAAAATAAGGATTATTACTTTCTAACCCCACCTAAGCGGGGTGCCTAACGGTCTTAGCATAGCTCTAGTTTCAGCACTTATTACATTATTATCATTAAGGTATATAATTGGACCATTATTAGGTAATTTTAACCGTCTTGAATTAAAGTAGCCATTTTTTCCTAGATCTAAAGCCGAAAAAAGTTTCAATCTAGTCAGCATAGAAAATCCACGTTTGGTTTTCGGTTTGTATGAAAACGCGCCATTTTGTGGGAGAAAATAATTGGTCGCCTGACCGCCATGTTGTCGATTGTTTGTTGATTTGGGAAAAAGAAGCTCTTCTTCGCCTTGGTTGGTTCTTCTTTCGTTCTGGAAACTTTGAAGAATAATCTGCCTAAAAGTTTGCACTTTGTTTAAATCTCCAGATGAATCTGAAAAATGAGATTGATAAAACAATTACACGTGGTGAAACTCAAATGGCTCACAAATATTTCTTTCGACTATTGGCGTAGGCTGAAAAGATGTCAACGGTGAGTGAAACTTTTTACAACGACATATTTTTTTTTTTTTAAATAGTGACTTATTTACAAACATTCGTGTAATTGATAAAATCTAGCACGTTACTGTTTCCCTGCCCATTTTTTTACAGACAAATCTTAGTTGAATACAATAATAAGAAATGTTGTTAAAAATTCTTTAAGCAGTGACCTATTATTTTTCAATAAATAATAGCATCACAACCGAGATGTATTTTTTTTTCAAATATAGTCAGGCACTTTCGACCCGTAATAAATAAATATATCACTCCCTTTTTTGACATTTAACAATAATTCCTTCATTTGAAAGATTGTTATTTTTTCAACATTTAATTGGCTATATAGTCAAATAAAATCTGAAAAAAACTGCGAGACCTAATATTAATATGTTTCATTTTGTTAATGTTTGATAATATTTTCGAAAATAAATAAGTTGTTTTGGATGACATGAATCAATATGAGAATACTGAGAATCATTAAACAATTTTCCTAATTAATAGATGTTGCAGGAGACCGTTTCACTCGCCCTAAATATTCCAGTGGAAAAGCTTTCAAAGTAACAGTAACAACAAAATATTCGAAAAGGTTAAATCTTTACATACGACAGAATGTTAGGAAAGAAGTTATTTTGGAATACATGTACTTTTAGGAACATCACATATCCGTTGATTTAAATTTTAGAGAGTTTAGACGTACATTATATTAATTATATCTGACGGTAGATTTCCCTTTCTTTCTATCGGATATAAATTTCCGTTTTTTATTACAAATGAATTATACTATAACAAAAAAGGTTGTAAAATAAATAAAATAATCCAAAAAATATCAGATTACGTATAAGCTAAAAAAATATCTACAAATACAGAATCCCGCATATTTTAATGGTAAACTATACAAAAATTATTTCATTAAATACAAAACCATTTATTATTATTAATAGAATTAAAGACATCATGATAAATCTATACATTATATATATATATAGTGCATTTTTTTTTAATAATACTGAGGTAGGTAGGTACATATTGCTTATCAAATTTTTACTTTAAAAATAATTCATTTTTACTTCATTTACTGGGATATGAACTGAAAAAAATAATTATAAAGAAGAAAACAATTAATTATCAGCGATAATTTTTTGAGAAATAATTAGTTAACAGAAAAGTTCGAAAAACTAAAAAAAAACCGCTGTAATAAAACACGTTCATAAATATTATAAATACATCCGAAAAAATTGAAGGCGTAAATTTCAAGGGCTTCTCGTTAATTTTGTTCAATAATAAAGTGTGAAAAGTCGTATTTTTCACGCTTGCTAAAGTCATTAAAAATATGAATGAAAATATTATCAAATGAAAAATTCAGTCAGCTATGAAACTTTCACCCACCCGCTCTTTCAGCAAATGTTGACGTATTGTTTTTAAGTCTTATGTAGGTAGATATGACATCGACAAACATTTTTTTTGTTTGTCAAGTTTTCATTCCCTATTATCTGTAATAAGTTGCTCTTCTGTGCAATTTAAAATAGTCTTACCGAATAAAAAACTTTTTTGACTAATTTATACTTTGAATTATATAAATAAAAACACGAAAATATTGTCACCAGTAGCAATTACGCTTATTTTAAATTATACAACTTAAATAATGGAATACGATTTAAAATTAATGTATTAAGCTAGATTTATGTTTATTTATGAAGCCAAAATTTTATAAAAAATAGTAAGCCCAAACCATCTTATGGAATTTTTGTTATTTTTTGTCTGGTCGTAGCCCAAAAAATAGTAATCATTATCTGAATATAAAATAGATTTGAATTCGGACAGGATTTTTCGACCCTTAAAACTGTTATTCTTAAAGCAGTCGATATGCCCCATTTGGTAGTTTCAAAAATCTATAAGCGTATGTTGAAAGCTGAGTGGATGATTGATCTTTTTCATATTGCAATGATTCAATCATCTTTCTCAATATTTTTTCATATCCGTGTGTCAGTGTATCTGAGTTATTCTGCATTAAATGCTGGCTACGTAGTCGAGTGTCAACGTCGTTGACTTAGAGCACGGAGGTTGGGAATTTAAATTCCAGTATGGACAGTTTTTCAAGATTTATTTTTCAATCGGTTTATGGATATCTGTCCGAAGGCATGAATGTATGCGATGTCTTGATTTCCCTCACAATCATCACTAATCCTATCCAAGTCTTATCCTTCTATCTTCACTCTCTTTGAAAAAGAGAGGTTGAGAAACTTAGTAACAATCAATTCTCGTAGAAAATAATCTGTTGAGACACCTCCATTAGGAGGCCATATGTGGAGCGGAAATGGGTAAAAAATCATTAAAATGAAAATTTGCTTTTATTTCAAGATATCCATTCCATAAAATACATGTCAAATTTTAAAAATTGTGTAATTTTAAAACATAAAACGTTTGATCCGCGAGTGAATACATATTACAGCAATTTGAGTTTGGACAATATTATATTATCTTATTATCTGAAATGTTACCCTAACTGCCATCTACGAAAGGGAAAACTTAAAATTATATTTTTTTTTAACTCGCGGCTTATTACTGCTCTTTCTTTATATTATGAAATTTGATTGAATTCGAAGGTACTTACATATTTTTTGATGGTTATATTTTTACTGCGCACACATAAATTCATAAAAGATAAATTTAAAAATAAAATAATATAATTCTTAATCGCGTTCAAGTTCTGTTGTTGCCATTAAAATCTATACTTTATCACTTTTTAAAATGCCATTATATCAATAAATATACTAATATATTTATTTTTTAACCCATGTTCACTTTCAATGTGGATCGTACGACCTCCAAATGGAAGTATCTCAACAGAAGATTTTCCACGAGGACTGTTTGTTACTCAGTTGCACAACCTCTCTTTTTCGAAGAGAGTAGAAATAGAAGGATTGAAAAACGCTGAGGGTCGGAAGTGACAAAACGAGTAAAAAAAAAATGGATCTTCTATTAGATGTTACTAATTAATACTGAGTGGCTAAAAACAGTGGACGTTTTGTGAATAAAAATGTAGTATTTTCAACCATTTTTTTGCTATTTTAATTAAATTATCCATGTTTGGGCAACTTTGTGAAATTGGTTTAAATCGGGTTTTAGAAAATATTGGAATTTGAAAACCGGTTATTAAGAAACCCGGTTACACAGACATGTCCAACGTTGCTATATCTCGTACATTTATAAATTTATTTCACCTCTGCGAAAGACCGACATTACGGATTTTTGAAAATAAACTTATTTATTTAGAATATACATATACCTGTGAGGCTGGTTAACCCATCACGCCAGTGGACGAATTTTTCTTTGATTGGGTCTTTTCTTCGTGTTAAATATTGCTCGTCATCGTCGGTATCGCATTTTCTGTAAATTCTCGAAAACGGCCATCTTTTGTTATCTTGTAACTGTAACCGCTTTCGACGGCTTAAAGCATGTTCAATCACACTGTCGCATAAACTTGTTCTGGGTATAATTCTATAATTGCTGCGTATTTTTTTTCCACCTTGAGTTCTTCCATATTGAAGCAAAAAATTCATTTCAGAAATTGTATTTTGGTCGACATAATCCTCGTCAATATTTAAAAAATCTTCGTGTTTGATTGGTCGGTCGTATTGCCGGCTCAAACTATTACTATTTTCATTATTTACCATTCTAGAAATCCAATCTTTTTCGTCATTTTCCGAATATAAAGATAATATGTCTATTAAATTAATCATATTTCTTTTCGTTTCTGCTTGAAAATCTTTTAGTACATCAGAAAATCTAGCATCAATACTATATTTTCTCTTCGTAGTAACTATGCCATTTTTAAATTTCATATTTGGAAGTCTTCTATGAAAAATATCAAGTAAAAATTTGGTCGCAATAATGACGTTTTCTCTATGGTCCATTGAATTCTTGTTAAAACTTTTTAAATTTGGAATATTAATCCATAAAGGTTTTCCGCGACTTGTCAAGCTGTTCAATCGTCCGTACGTAGATGCGGTCCCGTAAAGTTTTCTTCGTGTTTTCCACAAAGTTTCAATTACTTTTGACGGAAAACCCCACAATAAATCATATAGCGTTTTTAGTTTCAACCTGTACATATGTTTTTCTCGCGTCAGCATTTCCAGTAGTCCGTGAGTAAAATAACCTCCGTGTAAATTTAAATGACAGCAGTCATAATTTGGACCCAGAAACGCGAACGGGAAATATTTTCCACCGTATTTCAAAATGCTTGATCCCACGAGGTTCCTGTACGGATTTTTAAGTAAAAAATTAAATTTATTTGAATACAATAGGCATTTCCTTCCAAAATAGTTGTCATTTTGATGTGGAAATTCATATGCTTTGTCCATAAACACGATAAGTAAGCGTTGCATTAATTTCCATATTGTATCTTTATTGTTTATTGTTTCGAAATTACCTCTTTCATAAAGAACATTCTCATTATCATCTTCCTTATCTTGTTTATATTTATAAATAACCTTGTTCCTTTTAATATGTTGTCTTACAACACATTCTTCTGTGCTGAAAACTGGAGAAATAGCTAACTGAAGTACAAGTATGAAGTATATTTTCAGGAGCATCTGCAACAAAACAAAAAAAAACAATATTAATCGGGTTTCAATATTTTATCTGAAATGGAAACACAAGAGCTAAATGTCAGTCAGTCGTTTTCGTGTAAACATTTCTGTCCTGTCCATATTGTTTTGTAAGTTATTGCATACCTACGTATTTTTCTTAGTTATGCATCATTACCCGAATATATATAATGAAACCTTGTCGATTTATGAGTGCACAATGAAATAATTCAATAATAAAAAAGATGAACTCGCCCAGATTTACCGACAGTCAAAAGGTTCAATCGATAATGACCACGTCGCCAGGTATTCACGCATGATTGATAATCAGATATTTTACACTCTTGGATTTTGCGAATGATAAGCATATCGGCGCCATATTTAGTTAGGCAAACAGAAATGACCGATCTCTGAAAACTCAAATATTTCATTGAATAAGTTAAAAATACAATATTATCATTCGTGATTCAATATTGCGAAAATAACGTATTTTACCTTGCCTTTTAACTAAAATAGGAAATAATTACGTTATTTTAACAAAATATGGATTATTATATAAAAGTATATATTACTATTATATAAGAATTATTTTGAGTTTCTCATTTCTAGTTTATTTGCTCCAAGACCGTCCTAATTATCCATGTGATGAGATACTTAATGACAGGACTGTGAAGTCGGACTATTTTTACCGGGGTCGGTAAAAGCTAACGTATACAAATCGCTAATGTCAAAAGTGGAGTCACTGCATGTTATTAAACCTTAAAAAATATTAGAGGTACGAACACATTAAAAACAATTATACTCTATAATAAAATCAGGGAATAATTTATTAATTCTTAATCGAGACAATGATGTAAAATACTGATTTACACAACAAAGTTTTCTTATTTTGCAGTAATATCGTTTTTTGTCTCTTGTCAAATTTACCCAAATTCAAAATAAGTGCTGTTGGCGACGAATTACTGCTTGGTACTTAATGTGATGTAAGCCGGAAATACAATTTGACACGTTATTGCAAAATAAAAAAAGCTATTAAATCAAAATGCTTATTTTATAAAGCCCGTAAAAGCGAAATGGTTTCATCAAGACAACTCTGTAAGGTCAGATTTTTATCGTTGATTTTCTTTTTGAGATTCTTCATCGGGTGTCAAACAAAGAAAATTGTTTAGGAAAATATGGCTTGAGTTGCGAAACTCTCTCTTGTATCGATATATAATCGTAGCCGATACTTAGCGCCAATAAACAATGATCTAGAAGCAATAACAGAAAGTTTTACCTCGGTGATACGAATTATTCAGTTGGATTGCTTAATAAAAATATATTAAACACGTGTTTTAATAAGGCCCAACGTAAAAAAAAATTAATGGGTCGAGGTGACATTTTCATATTTTAAAAGTGCATTTGCAAAAGTAAAATTGCAATCAGGGAGGGAAATGCAATCTGAGAGTGAAATAGGTTTTAGAGTGACAACTGATTTCATTTGCGGGTACAGCATCTGTGATATCTCTATTTCAATTTTCTAAGATTAGTTTATGAGCGAGACTAGCTGCGAGGTTCGTGCCGTCGTCAATAAGATCATAGGTTTATGCAAAGCATATATTATATATATGTGTACAATTTGACCATCTCGATTTTCAACTTTAACATAAAATTCCATTTAATTGATAAAAAACTTTTTATAAAAAACCTATTCTTTTGTTATTTTGTTTGTAGACTCTTATGTCATCGCTAATACTGCATCAACAATAATTACTTTGAATTTGGGTAAATTTCACATAGAGCAAAAAGCGGTAGTACTGCAAAAAAAGAAAACTTTTTTTCTTAAGCTTGGTATTGCAATAATTAATTTATACCTTACGCGTTGAAAATAAAGATCTGTGAAATTTAAAAGATGTGCTAATGATATAAAAGATAAAGATAGAGAAAAGAGATATATATATTTTAAATTCATGTCTACTCACAATGTGGAGCATATGGCTTCCTAATGGAGGTGTTTCAAGGGAAGTTTTTTTTCTATAATAACTGTGTATTACTCAGTTGCTCAACCTCTTTTCCGGATAGAGAAGTATAGAAGAAGGGATAGAAGGATAGGGTTTGGACATGAATAGTGGTTAACTAATCGCTCACGCTGCGCTTAGCTATTTTAGTATTAAAAGGGTGGAAGGGAGTTTTTAAACATCAAGAATCTACAATACGATTGAAAAAATGCTGTCCGTACCGGGACTAGAACGATCCAACTAATATAATACAAGTATCAATTCTTATATTAATAACCGTATTATCATGTTGAAAAAACCGGGCTTAAAATGTCGAAAATTTAAATAAAAATAATTAATAACTTAGTGTGAAAAGTATTAAATTCAAAACAGATAATTCCTACTACAAGTATTAGACAGTAGCGGATTAACCTACTAGCGAATGAGGGGCTATAAGCGAATAGCTACACAAAAGTACTACGAAAAAATGACTTGTTTTCTCTCGGCAGGCTGATGTTTGCATATTGAAATAAAAAAATGTTAAGCAATCTTTTTTCACTTGCATATATAAAAAAACTCGAAATAGAATTTTATTGTTTTGTCAGAGTTTCAAAAAATGTGAATTGAATTGAGATAAATGAATTAATGATTCACTAAAAAGATGAGGCAATTAATAATAATAATTTTTACAGCTCAGTTTATATGTGTCAAAACTTTGGTCAGCCATGATATCTCAAAACTACCAATTTCTAGTTGTAGCACTATGGAACTAAGCCGTCGATGCATGGGGCTCCAAGAATATATTAAATGTAGATACAAAGTATTATCGACGTGTTGTTATGAATATAAAAAGATTTCACAAATAATTAATGATATTATAATATATTTTTCTGGTGGCCCTTCCAACAAAGTTAGTGTAGGGCACAACAGAAAAAAAATACTGTGTACATATACTATGTAATGGACTTTATTAAATAATAACATTTACTATTAAACGCGTATTTTTCTAGATTATTTATACAATATACGTACATTCTTAAAATGTCTTAATCCAGCCCTCGTGACATTTAAATACATATATATATATATATATATATATATCTTTTGAGTAAACTTACGACACATGTATTAACATTGCTTATTTTTCTTGCCGGTTCGTTAAACTTTCGAAAAGACTGCGTTTACAATACTTTACCTTCGAGTCCATTATATCTAGGGTTTCTCTTTCAGCACCAGAGGTCCCGTAATCCCGGTAAACCGGTGGCTACGTTTTCCAGGAATGTTGAAAACATAATCCCGGGAAATGAAAAATATGCTTTTTTTAAGTTTATGATGTAATCTTAAACCGAATTATTTCCCCGTGATGATTCGACGTGCATATTGCATTCATTAGAGAAAATAAAGTGTAATAATAGTATTTGGCGACGAGTTATTGCCTTCGACAACACTAATATTTTATTAAAGTCCCTACTGTCACTGCTATACTTTCTGCATCAATTGTTTATTTGCGGAACTGACTGAACTGTCTAACATACATAATATTAGTCGACTTATCATCAAAAAATAGAATTGGAACAATAGTCGTACAAATTTCTGCGTCAATCTTGAAACTCTTCACGCTTGCAAGCTGAGGTAGGCAAGTACAATTTGCAGCAACAAATTTATATTACTTAACTATTTTACGGTATATTGAGTATTGTTCCAAAATATAAGTTTAAAATTTGATTGGCTTAATCGTTATTGCGTATTTTTATAAGAATAACAAAAAAAAACCCCGCCTCTTCATCGGAACACCACGAATGTCTCTGAGATTAAGCGAGCCCTTTGCTAACCTACTAGCAACACACCGCTGGTTGTATTGTTTTAATATAATTAATAAAAACATATATATTTTACTTAATTAATTTACTATTAAATATTTAGTCTTTTAGATTTTTTTCTTGTCTAATTTTACAGTGGAAATCCCGGTATCAGTGAATTTATTTCCCGCTATCCGAGAACCGCAAGATACCGGGAAATGAGAAACCCTAATTACCATAACGCAAGGCTCACACTAGAAAATATTGAAATACATTCAGACTGAATTGTGATCAAACGAAAGATTGTCTTTGAGTCAGTGACGATTTTGAGATTTACAGACATTAAGAATTTTTCGACAGATTTCCGAATCTCCCGTTCATAGAATTGTCGTTTTCTGGAAAATTATTCAATTGCTCAGGTCCCGAAAAATAATACATGTATATTTTTTCTTTGCCTACTGATTGTACTTTGGTTTAGTTTAACTATTTGTGTGAGAAATACATATGATTTTTTATATCAATTTTAGTGTGTACTTTGTGTGAGCTCTATATATTCCACAAGTTGTGTAAAAAATTGCGACACCTTTCGCTTCTTTGGGAAAAATCTTCAAGAAAATAAAAATAATTTAAAACGCATGTCTGCGACGCACATGTCTGTGTTTCAGACATGTGTCTGTTTAGACGCATTGTATTCGAAACAAACGTTTTTTTTTATAATTTACAATATTTTGTACATTTCAGTTTTAAGATTTTATCAAAAAATATTCTTAGTAAAAGTTTGTATGAAAACTAGGTATGCTTTTAGTTTAAATGAACATCACAATTATATCTATAATTGAATTGATTTAATAACAAAAAAAAGGTTAAAAAATATTTATTCTTTTCCGCAACAACCTATTAAAATTTTCAGTCGATTAAGGTTTTTAATAAACAAAGTTGCGTGGAATATTGTGCCAAATGGAAATAATACGTTATGAAATTATTTCAAAGATTCCGTTTTAAAAAATAGTCTATTTCTTGTTTGAAATATTGTTTTAATTAATTTTCTTTAAGATCTTTGTGATGGCGGACTAGCTTATTTTTACAAAAACTCTGTTAGCTACAAAACTTTTTCTCTATTAAAAAATATTACATCATTACGAAGTTAACAGTTCAAGTGACATTACTTTAAGTTTAAGAGGTTGTTGAGAAACCATGAGATCCCATAGCAATAGATGTGGAGTCGGATTCGTGGAGTCACACTGTTATTACCGCATTCGAAGTCGGAACAAAAACCAACGGCTCCCTACGCCTTTTTTAACTTTTTGTGTAAATAAATCTTTAGCGTCGAAAGTGGCGCCAATGCCAGCTAAAAATATATTAAAGGTCCGTAACATTAAAAACAATGAAAAAATATATAATAAATAAATATTATTTTGTGGAATACGAAGAATCAAGGGAAAAAAATCATTTTTACTATATGTACGTAATATGATAATCTTGAAAAAAATGCGCCACTGATTGAAGTGTTGTTTAATACTAGAGCTCAGACGCGCAGCATAGATGATACACATATATCATGGTACAGAATAGGGCATCCAATCCGAGACCTTATTGTGATCCCGGGATTTCGGGATTCACAATGTTTCGATCCAGGGATTTTGATCATTCACTGTAAAATCGTGTGACAATTTTTTGATATTTTTGGAGAATTTCAGGATCCACAATTATTTAGGGACGCGAGATTCGGGATAACGGGATTTATCACTGGGAAAAGTCAGAAATTGAGACATTTTACACTTTTTTTCAGATCGATGATTTCAAAAATCTGTAAATTTACAGATTTGACAATTATTGAAAAATGTGAGATTTTTTTTTTTTTTTTAGCTCGCTGTCTCAGTTCAAAATTTTAACTCGCTGGCTGACTTCAAAAGCCTAGGAATTTAAACATTGCACTATTATTTAAAAATGTAAGAACTTTTTTAAGCTCGCTCCTTCAAAAAAATTTGCGAATTCATATTTTTTTGTTCCATCCTTTCAAAACGTTACGACTGCCAGTGACTTAAGCGCAAAATTATTTTTTTTCCGGTTTTTCACTTTTTATCCTGACTCCCGAAATCCCGGTATTAGTACTAACGCGATCCCGGGATTGGAGGCCCTAGTACAAAATAGTCACAGAGAATTCTGCGCTTTGAGTTAAGTATGGTCAAAAAAATCAAGAGGATTGAAACAAAAATTTTACCCCTGAAAATATTCTGGCCCAGGTACTACTACTGTACTGAAAAAAAACTCTAGTTAAATTTTGATCCGATAGAGTGGGCAAGAACATCAAATTACTATCTAACTCTATGCAATAAATATAATATATAGTGTAACAAGCGTTTTTGATATTAGGCAAAACTCTTTGCGTGTATTATTTTTTGGCAACAAATAAAATGGTCAGAATTTAAATAAACTTTTGGTCTGAATAAAATTCAATTTTTGGTCAGAATAAAAATATGAACGGTCAGAATAAAAATATCATACGGTCAGATTTCTATAACCATTTTGGTTAGGTTTTTTTTTAATTTCATTTATGACTATTTTATATAAATTCTGAACATAAATTATTTATTTTACCCTCTGTAATTCTGACTGATACATTATGAACATTTAATATAAATTCTGACAAGTGTTAATATAAATTCTTACCAATGCATTAAAAATTATAACCGAAACTGAATTAAAATTCTGACCAAATTCGGGCCTTATTTTTTTACACAATAAGTATTTCAAATATCTTTTAATGTGATTTCTTAAGTGACGTAAGTGGACAACTTAATCATAAACAATTGTTTTTTAATTTTAAGTTTGACAAAGAGAAAGCAACCTTTTTTAAAAGAAAAGTTTTCCGAAAAATAAGTAATTAAACTTTCAAATGAACAAATAAACCTCGCACAATCGCACAATCGAAATGTAGGCAACTATTGAGATTTTAGCGAAGCTTTTCAATTGCAGGTATATTTTTTCTGTGTAAACGTTTAATGAAATATTTTGCCACCTTTTGCACTGGTCTCCTAACCGGTCGATGTAGAATTCGCAGAGTTTGATTGAGGTGGTCAGTGGTCACCAATTGCCAAATTCTAAACTGGAAGAAAACATCGCAAAATATGCAAAATTTGTTTCTTATTCTCGTTGTATGATGTTTTAATGATATAACACGCTTTTGAAATAATTTCATTTTGTATAATAAATGAACCGGCTTCGCTCATAACAAACTTTGTCAACTGGTGAATATGTAACGATAAAAGAAATGGATAAATATAAAATTAATCGACAGTCATTGCCATTTGTATTTCAATTGATATTGTTAGGTAACGGCGATGTTAGCACGGGAACCGACGCTGGTTACCACTGTGTCACGACTCACGATACCGTGGAAACTGGAAAACCTTTGTAATGAGTTTTTGCCGACCGCCTTTAAGATTGTATAGAGGGTAAAAATTCTAAGCAACACGTGAAAGTAAAATTTCGAATAATGACTGAATAAAATGATTGTGAGCAAATTATTGGTCAGTAATCAAAAAAAAATCGACGCCAGTTTGGTTTATGTAACAAAAACAAAAAAATAGAGAATTGGTTTTCCCAATTCTAATTACGTGAAAAAATATTTTTCTTGACTTGTAATTTTATAAAGTGTTCACCGTCATTTCTTGATGAAAAGCAATTACAGACATTGAAAATAAAAGAAAAATATGTGCGAAATTTGTATAAATAATACTGTATTATATTATATTTCATCAGTTGATAATGCTCGCGATGAGTAAAACCGACCCTGGTCTCAATAAATATTGTGAAATATATACAAAAATACTATATTTGTATATGTACCACCCAATTAGCTTATATTTATAGACAAAATAACTTAGTGATAAGAATCCTATGCGAAGTAGTAAATTACTCTTTATGGAATACTTTTTACTCGTTGACATGGGCTTGAATCCCCAAATGGACATTTTCAATCGATTTGCGAATTTGTATCTAGCGGAATTGGTGTCTTTATTCCTATCTTCCTTACTTAATCTTCAAGAATGGCCCATGATGGGAGCAATTAACATACAACTTCATGTAAAGAGAATATGCATAGACAAATCCTCTGAAAAACAGTTTTCGTAAACAATACCTTATATTGAAATTACTATTAATAGTCAGTGCCGGCGCGAAGTTATTTGGCGCCCTAGGCAACGATTATTGTGCGCCCCCTTAAACAAAACAATAGTCTTTTTTTTCTTAATAATGAAACAAAACAATTTGAGATCTTTAGAAATTTTTATTTTTATTTACCCATGTCCGCTCCCAATGTGAAGCATGTGGCCTCCTAATGGAGGTACCTCAACATAAGTGTTTCTACGTGAACTGTTACTCAGTCGCTGAACATTTCATTTTTGAATCACATATAATACGATACATAAATAATCATAAGGAACAAAATAAAATAAAACGTACTATTATTTATTATTATGAGAGTATATAAAAATAGTTTTAATATTCCATGTATGCGCCCCTTAATGGTTTGCGCCCTAGGCGGTTGCCTATTTCGCCTGTATGGTAGCGCCAGCCCTGTTCATAGTCTACGTAATTATAAAGAGCGGGCATGGTGAAAACAAAATATTTGATCAATACTGTATTTTATATAATATTGATCTTATATAGATCTTTTTAAAGATCAAAAATCTAAATAAGTGTCTTGATTAAAGATAGGGTCTCCGATCCCGGGATCCCGCTTAATTTTGTGATCCAGAAATCCTGGGATTATGATAGTACTCATCCCGGGATTTCGGGATTGATGACAACAAGCGCTAGTAAAATAGGCAACCAGAGGAAATGTTAGAAATTCGCGTGAGAGCTAAAAATAAAATGGGTGCCAAAATTTTTTTTTTAAATTATCAATCTTGAGCTAAAATTATTTTAAAAAAAAGGTCATGCTTCTTTTCGTTTTTGGAATTCCGCAAATTCCAGGGTTTTTTTTAAATCGGCCAATTTAAAAAAAAACTCAATCCCGAATTCCGAAATTTTATGCCTTAATTTAAGACGATTGCAAAATTACTAGTCTATTCATCATATTGATTGTTGCAATCTACTAGAATATATTCTAGTAACTAGATTGATCTGTTGGTAAACAGATATGTTAGTTAAACGGAAATATTTTGAGTTGGAGTAGGAGTCGGTTTTTTATTTAAATACAGAGTCGGAGTCATCTCGTTTGTACCCGACTCCACAGCCCTGATTATTCCTTTATTCAATAATGTAATAAAGACATCACCATCATGAACGTGTAATATCGAATTTGGTCATTTTGGTGATCGGTAGAATAAGCTCTAACCAACTGGGCCACAGCAGGCGACAATTTCAGTAATAAATTGGTAAAAAAATCATCTCAATAAATTTACAATTGTATGCAAATAAATATCTATAAAACTACGTACAGTCAATCCTGCTTTTATGCGCTAGATGCGTTCCACAAAATGTCGCATTAAAAAAGACATGACTTCCATAGAAAAAGTGGGGATACGTTACATAAATTTTAAAATCCGCATAATTTTGAAACAGCGAGTTAAAATATACACTAAATCGCAAAGTATAGGAAAATTAGAGGAAAAACACTGCGTAAAAATATTTAAAAATATTCCAAAATAGAAGTTAGTACTCAGAGTTTATTCAGATTTTCTTTTTCGATAATAAGTTGGTTATGCAGTTTGTTACACCCATAAATATATTTTTTAAGCTATCGTTGAAACTTGAATGCGCGTTCAGAATTTGAATCATTTAGAAAGAAATGATCTTCTAATTTACTGAAAAGTTGGAGTCCTTCTTGAATTATTTTCGCAGTGAAGGAACTGGAATTTCTTCCAGTTTGTCATCGTTTTCTGGCTTTTGTCAATAGTTAAAGTTAAATGAGTGACATCATCGTCACTTATAGCATTATCCGTAAGTAATTCGTCGATATAATTTTCGCTAAAGGTATCAAACTTTTCTCCGCCAAGTTCATGTGCTAAAGTAATGTGTTTATGATTCATTCTCTATTCTATCCAAAATACAACGATAAATGCTCTCGATGTAATATTTAATATATATATATACCGTAAAACATAGTACATTTTTTAAAAAATTGCATTTCTAAAAAACCGCATAACTTCGAAATCGTATTTAAGTATATAGTTATAGTTATATATAAATAGTTTTTAAGAAAATTAGTTGTAATTCAAGTAATTGATTAATCATTCTCTCTGCGTCCCGTTTATTAAGGATCAGATTGAGGTCGAAGTTATATATGCATTATTATTGAATTAAAATACGAACTCTGATAATCTTATCACACTCTGAGCAGGGGTGGACTGAAGGAGGTTCGGACGAGCTCGCGACATCGCTCGAACAATCGAATGTTACTTTATAATCATTTAACCGTTAAATAGTTATAATATAACGTATAATAAAGATTAAGCGAGCCCATTATTAACGTATTGGCAGCCCACCGCTGAATCTGAATGAATAGAGTTTGCACTCTACAGTCTAGACCAGGGGTGGGGAACCTTTTCATTTATAAAGGCCACCTTCATTTATCTGATTCAACATAATGCCGTAGTAAAAAAAACATTGACACTTTCCCGACTTTTTTTTTCGACTGTCGAACCAGCGATGGACTGCCAATATCTTAACAAGGGGCTCGGTAAATGTTATCCATTTTTTTATCCATGTCCGCTCCCTATGTCGAGTATATGGCCTCCTAATGAAGGTATCTCAACGAAAGTTATTTTTCTAAGAGAACTGATTGTTACTTACTCGCTGTACCTCTCTTTTCCAAAGAGAGTAGTAGGGATAAAATGATAAGAATAAGACAGGACTAGTGATTAACTAATAGTAGCGCCCAGTTGAATTGAAGAATCGGAAGAGTGGGAGGCAATCTTAAGACATCACAAACACCCATTTCTTCTAACATAAAATGGATAAATCGATCGAAAAAAATGTTTTTTCGTACTGGGACTCACGGACGCCCACAACGCTGAATGAAAAAATGAAACGACAACTAATTTTCAAATTTATCCATCTACAGAAATTACAGTTATGTGATGATTTGATCTAAGACGAATGATTTTCTTATCTCAACAAGGGGCTCGCCGGCCACGCTGAAATTTAACAAGGGGCTCGTACGAGCCCCCCCGAGCCCCCTCCAGCCCATCCCTGTGTCGAACATATAATGGATTGATTACGCTCTTGTTTTCAAAAGTTTGCGTATAATTTTTTGATCAAAGTGAGTATTTTGATCAAGTGAAAAGGCCGCATCAGAGTAGCTAAAAGGCCGCAGGTTCCCCTCTACTGGTCTCTAGACTGAAGCTTTTATTCTGTACAAGCATTAGTTGTTAGGCCCATGTAAGAGGATTCGCATCTCAAATATTATTTACAATAGTAACAATTCTTATTTTTTTGTGTTGTTATCAACACAAAAAAATATGATTGACTGCAAAATATAGAAAGCTTAACGAATATAAAAGAATATAAATAAATGACTTACCATTTTCGTTCAGTTGAAAATACAGGATTCAGTTTCCACAATATCATCAACATTTATATGATATTCGATTACACATATTAATATTGTCAAGCACGTACGGTCTTTAGCGTTTGCTACTGTTTTTGACGATTTCTATTAAATGTTATAAATAAAACAAGCAAATATAGATATCACTATTTGAAAATGATCGCATTAATTTTATTAACTGAAGCAAGATCGCGTCTTCCTTATCACCCGCACTAGAGCACAGCTTAAAAACTTGTGGTAATATTTTGAACACGTCCATCACTTTAAGAGAAAACGAAGGCTTTTAATTCAGGACGCATGCGTATTGAGGGGAAATTGCAGCAGTTTCAATCTCAAAAGAATGATGGGGATTATTCAATTTTTAAAGATCTTATTGTGATTAATACGACTCTGTTTCTGCTTCCATGTTATATCAACATTTTAATATTTCTAGACTGTTCAGTAAAGAATTATTTGTCATTTTGCATTTAAAATACCCAATGTTTTGTCTCCGTTCAGAATTCAATTGTGTTTTTTTATATATTTGACAAAACAGCTTATACCAATGTGAAAAGATTTTGAAGAAGTTGATCATACGAGATAAACTCGATTTGAATTGTTTTTGAGGAGAATTGACAAAACAAACACTCATTGCGACCCGAGTACTACAATATAAGTTTATATGTGAAAATTTTTGACGAAACAGAAGTAACAATGCGGCAGTCTTCCAAGTACCATAATTGGTATACATTGTTATTTTTATTAATAAAAACACAATAATCCTTTGTACTTCATTCCACTTTATTTAATATGTCAGGACCGGTTTCGCTCATTACGAGCATCATCAACTGGCATCGTCAGTTGACGATGCTCGTAATGAGCGAAACCGGTCCTGACATATTAAATAAAGTGGAATGAAGTACAAAGGATTATTGTGTTTTTATTAATATAATGCCTTTCCACCAAGTATTGACAGTGAACACCCTAAAAGTGATTGTTATTTTTGTTTCGTCAAAAATTTTCACATAGAAACTTGTAGTACTCGGGTCGCGCCATGTCTGTGATCTCAAATGTATATTGAAAAAATCTTAATTCACCATTGACTTTACGGAGATTTGAATCCAGAACCACCTGGTCGGTAGAGCCAAGCTATAGCCTGTAACCAACTTGACAATAGGGACAGCCACTGCATTTATCGCAAAGGTATGTTTGGTTGAACAAGAATTTATAAAATGGGTTTTTATTGTTCTCTCAAAACCAAAGACCACGCACCCGCCTACGCCCAGGTAAACCCAGGACGCTACGCGGGAAAAGCAACATCAAAATACACCAGATGAAAGGGAAATTGGGGCTCGGCTCCACCAGTCCCAGAATTTGATGTATAGATATCAATCAATCTCTCGTGATATAATTACATCAGTCGATCGTCATCAATATGTATCAACTAGGGCCTCTAGTCCCGGGATTGTGATATTATTAATACTGTGATTTCGAGATTAAGGAAAAGAACTGAGAAATTTTCAAAAAAAATGTTTAAAATAAGCAACCAGAAGAATTTTAAGTATTCGAGCGAAAGCTAAAAGAACGGAGCCATTTTTTTTCATTTCAACAATTTCGTAAATTACTGGGTTTTTAGATTCTGTCTGGCAAGAGCTGAAAGAAATCGCCGAGCAAAAATTTCTCAATCCCGAATTACTACACGAATTTATGATGAATGTTTATTCCCGGGTTTGGAAAAATTGTCAATCCCGAAATCCCGGGATCACAAAAAGGGTCCGGGGTTGGATGCCCTAGTGTCAATAACGTTTCTAGAAAAATTAAATAAATATTAAACGGTTTTCGATTTTTTTACTTGCAATATACAGGTCTGCAAAATTTGAAACTCAACATATGTGAATAAGTACACTTAGTTAAATAAATTATCTTTCGCAATTTTCTTGGTAGACGCAACTCTTTCTACCGAGCTTGAAATCCTGAAATAATCAACTAATAACTTGCTTGCTCCACCTTTTTATCTTTGCGTCAGTCATACGAGACACCCATTTCTAAGACCGTCTGGCTGATCAATGCATCACTTGGACCAGGGTTTCCCAAACTATGTTCCACGGAACACACGGAACTAGATTAGGTGTTCCGACAGTGGCGGGCTTAGCGCTAAGCGGACTAAGCGGCCGGGTGGGGCCCCGAGATCTTGGAGTGTAAACTAGAAATTGAAAAAATACGTTTTTGTATAAAGTCCTCTCTCATGGTTTTCGTGTACAGTAACAGCCAGAGAAGAATTCAAAGTGAATTAATTTTATGTCATATGTGATAAGACCAAGACAGAAATATAGGAAAGAACGCAAACATATGAATTAGTTATAGAGCCTTTTCGAATACTTTTTTAATGGAAGAAAAAAAGAATACGATAAAAAGTTAATAGATATTTACAAAGAGGACATAGGTGTTTGTACTTTTAAAGATGAATTTGACCATTTTTTAATATTTCTACAAGAAAACAATGACACTATACAAACCACACCAGACATCTATCGAGGCGCTAAAGAAATGCCTTGCACATTTATAAATGTTTAAATACTTGTTTTTTTAACAATTCCCTTATCTAATGCGTCAGGTGAAAGATCGTTTTATATTTTAAAGCGTGTAAAAAAATATTTGAGAAGTTACTACAGGAGAAGAAAGATTAAATAGTATGGCCATGTCGTATATAGAGCAAGAAATTTTAAGCCGAATTGACACTGCCAAAACAATTGATAAATTTGCAAGAAATATAGAACGAAAATTTATTTTGAAAGTGTTTTTTTATTTCTATTATATTTTAGGTTAATAAATTTACGAGTTTCTATGTATATTTTTTTTTCTAACTTGAGTTTGAGGGCCTCGAAATTTTTATTGCTCAACGCCTCCACTTGACTTGGTCCGCCACTGCATTCCAAATCTATTTTTCGTGACAACTAAACCAGTAGACTTTAGCGCAAGCGATTATTATTTAAGCGTTTAGTTCGTACTGTCACTTCGGCAGTACAAGCGACGGGATCAGAGTGTCGAAAAAGTGATAGAACTTTTTCAAGTAAAAAATGACAGAATAAATTTTCCAATAAAATAAAAATAAATACTAAGTATAACTTTTGATGTAAAAAATAAAATATAATTCAAATGTCCTTTTTTTATTTTTAATTTACCGCATCACCCCCGGATATTTTATCCACGAGCCGCCACTGATTATAACTGTATTTTCTGCAAATCACCAAGTTTCTGGTGACACACGAGTCAAGAAGAGTTGATTGAGGGTATCTTGATTAAAAATGTCATTGTTTTTAATTTTTGGACATTGGGAATGGTTTTTAGATAAAACAACACAATTATATTACTCACCTGCCAAAGCAGAGTATGTATTTCATAGGTAATAATACAAATATTTAGTTGAAAATCCAGCAGTGCTATTCTAGCATGCATAGCACTTATTTTGTTTTTTCTTATGACAGTTTTAAATACTTGCACACAATCTTGTTGAGTATACAGATCATCTAATACGTGGTGAGTATTTCAAACCATCCAAAATAAGTGCTATACACATGGGGATAACACTAAAGGTGATACATTTTGAATTGGTATTGCTAGCTAAAATTAAACAATGAAGAAAAAATTAAAATGAACAGCCCTATACTGCAGTCTCACAGATTTTCAATCAGACACAAATGATTAATTATTTTAAGAAAAAAGTGACATCTCTCCATTCATCCAAATAATAAATAAATAACTTGGAGTATGCAAACTTACTTGAATAAAAGAAGAATATTTGGCCAAAGGAATATTTTTTTCACCTTAGCAAAATAATGATACACTTTAAAAAGAAATATGTACAGTCCAGCTATATTTAATGCAAAAACATACAACAAACTTAATCGGATAAAAATAGAAAAACAATTTTCATTTCCACGAGAGCTTAAATATCAGTCATTTTACAGTACATAACATTCCTTCAATAGTAATTGCAAAGTATCTAATTGTGCTCGGCAACATTTTGCACACAAAGATTTCCCCACATTTCTACGACACACTACGAGTAAACAATAACCCGTGTTTTTCAATAAACTGACAATATCAAAGTATTAAGTATTACAAAGATCTTTTAAATATAATTGAGATCTATATCAGCACAGTTGCAGAGCAGTTGCAGAGCACTGTCTTCTCACACTATTCGTACAAAATAAATGATCCTCATTTTTAGTTTATTAACAGTGAAATACTTGGTGGAAAGGCATTATATTAAAAAAAAAACACACAATATTCCTTTGTACTTTGCTTCCACTTTTATTTAAAAAGATTAGGACCGGTTTCGCTCATGATGAGCATTATTAACAAGTGGTGACCAATAGTAAATTCAAACAAAATTATAATTTTGGAAACTTTAACAAAGTAATCATTTCGGCTCATATTTTTCCGATCTGAATTTTAATACAGTTTCGGTGATAATTTATATTACATTGGTCAAAACTTATATTAACAGCTTAACGACCGCACGTTTTTTTTATAAAATTTCACCTGGCGAAATAAAATTTTGCGAAAAATTCGCAAAAATTGTAATTTTACTAAATTCACTATAATTTGCAAACAAATTGAGATATCTTTACAAAATTTAATTTTCTTAGCTTCCAGATACTTCGCCTGTATGTGTCCGCCGGCCAGCAACCTTTGTTTTTCAAAGACTCAAATACGCGTCCGCCGTCGTTTAGCTGTTGAAGGAAATGTTGAGTATATATTATAAATGGTCATAATATATCGGTCACTGTACAGAGGGCAGAAAAAATAATTAATGGTCAGAATTTATATAAAATGTCTGACCGTATAATATTTTTATTCTGACCAAAAATTGATTTAAACTCTGACCGTTTAATTTTTTCCCTATCATTATTTATACTTTGTTAAAATTTACACTTTGGCTTAATTACTCTGATGATTTTTGTTATCATATTTTAGAGATATTAAAGATTTTCATTTGAGTCAATTTAGTGTAACTTGTTCATATTTTGTACTGTAATTTGTAAATTCTTTTCAATACAATTGTTTATTACACCTTTATTATTTCATTTTGTTTTGCATAAATAACACTGTAAAATTGTATTCTCATATCAGTTGATAATGCTCGTCATGATAACCAGTCCAGATCTTTTTAAATAAAAGTGGAAGTAGTACAAAGGAATATTTTTTTTTTTTTTTAAATGATACAGTTCAAGTTCTTTCAATTTCAAGGTACCAACACGCAACCATGTCAATCCTAGTCGCAGCCAGTTTGTATATAGATGGTACTTTAAGCTGCTTTAAGCGGCCTACCGTCTATCATGAAATAAGAATGGATTCCATTAAATCAGGCACGGGCGAACCGCGGCCAGTTGCGTATTTTTCTGGGGCCCGCGATCAATATTATATTTTTGAAAAAAAAAGCATGTTTTTATCTTGTAACGACATTTTAAAAAAGATTGAAAGTAAATATAATAAGTTTAAGCTACAACTTGAGATTATTGATGTGCAGAGTAACCCTGATTTAAGGGAATACCGTCGTGAAGAAATCTGCAAATTTTATAACACAATTAATTCGGACAAATTCAACCAGCTTAAAATTCGTAAAACAGTTCCATTCATCTCATTAGATTGTTTTTTTTTTTGTAATATATTTTGTCATGATAATAAACAGTGTACATATAAGATGGTATTTTACTTGCAGCCCGCCGCTCATTTTGAATTCCTGAATTTGGCCCTTCAGCCGAAAAGTTTGCCCCCCCCCCAACCCTGCATTAAATGAATATATTTAACCAGAAAATGCAATTATGATATGTAAATATTTAAGAGGTTCTTTTTGTTCGAGAGGAACACATTTGTTCCGAGTCATTTCCTTACAACATTGATTTCTTTTCATTCTGTCTCTACTACTTTATTTTCAGGAATTTTTTCATTGACATTATTCAACATAGTGGATATGTTCCAGAAGGCGATCCAAACACTGTCGGTTTTTTAGAGAAAATTGAGATAGTCTCAATCGAGATCAGTGTGACAATATTAGTCTTCGCTATGTTCAAACACTGTGGAGCAACCGTGTTTTCAAAGCATGTCTCCATTGTAGCGGTTACAGGTTCACGAAACGCTACTGGTTTGCAAACGTAGATGAATACCTGCCATGATGTTCGACTCTTATTTTTTTTTCCTATAAGTTGTTAGATATATTATGTTGAGATAATTATTGGATGGGTCCTTTATACACACCACGTCTCCCTACTATCACATACCTTAATAATTTGATTACACATGATTAAGGCAATAAAAATATTCAGGAAAAGAAAACAAGATGTAAAAAGAGGATATAAAAACGTTCAGTCTCTTAGTTTGAAAAAATAGAATTCGCATTGTATACGCTATTTGTTATTTTAACACTTTGTAAATGGGCGTTTTTTAGTGATTACGAAAAAATATATTACATTCTTAAAATCAACACAACTTCTAAACCAAAAAATATTTTCAGCTGAAATTTTCAAATAAATCATATGTAGCATTTAATCATTAACAATAAAATAAAAACATTTTGAAGACATCATAATTTCACTACTTTTCGAAACTGAATATAAAAACCTGTTATTAATTTAGTAGATAGCACTCCACTTATTCTGTATAAAAAATAACATTAATCCATACCATACAATTATATAAATAATTATAGTATAAAATCCTCATTCCTACAAATTTACAATCACTGGAAGTGTGAAATCTGATGCCCTAAATATTCGAGAAACATGTTTCGCCTTTTAAAAAAATACTATGTGTGAACGAACATTCGGGGCATAATAAATTATGAGGTTTATTGCTTATTGTCAAAAAAGGGTCACTTGCCACGGTAGTTATTTTGAAGAAACCATTAAATTATGAGTCAATATACCAACAAAACCGACTACGCGATAAACGTATTTTTACGTTTCCCGCCTATAATGTGTCAAGATAACGGATTAAATATTATAAAGTTTCGTTTAGTTTCCAGTTGTTTCAGTTAATTCATCCTTTTTAACATATTGTCACTGATACAGTCAAATGTTACCAACTACGAATGCCACAGAGGTGTTTTAAAACGAGTGCAACATTGAATTAAGTTAAATATGTGAGAAAGACAATATCCTGATTCTGCAACTGAAAGACATAGACACTTTTTGCTTTTGAAGTACATATACAAAACGGCATCCATTACATTTTTTTATTACGAGTATTATTTACGAACTCCTTCAATGTGCTTTCTTTCAATGTGAAATTTGATTGCCTTGTTTCTAAAGCAGTACCTTTGTAACGTTGTTTGCTAGCAAAGATTTCATTATATGATAAAATGTTGGTTTATTTCATTCCTGTCAAACTTTCTTGGAAAAATCAGGTAAGTGTTAGAACACTTTTAGGGTGTTTACTGTCAAATCAGCTGATAATGCTCATCATGAGTGAAACCGGTCCTGATCTTATCAAATAAAAGTGGAATTAGTACAAATGAGAATTTTATTTTTTGAATAAGTTTTGGAACTCAATTTTTTTCTTTTAACACAAGTTATTTAATTAAATTAACATAAATCTCACTAATCTGATTATGCCAAAATATGAAACAATGTTTAAGTTCTTAGTGACTTACGTTTTAAGTAAACAGTCAGATTAAATAGCAAAAATTTCTTCACAACAAAACAGTATTCACAAAAACACTCGCTTTTTGACTGATGCGATTGTTTACTCTTGCCATTGAGATAGTAACGCCACCTAGCGTTAGCAAAAATCTATGAATTCAAGATGTAAAGAAAAATCGGTATGATTGAGACTAATGCTCCTTATGCTGCACACGCACACAACATTTTGACAACCCCCGCGCACTCATTCCGGGTCGACACACACTTCAATATAACTATTGCAGTGCGTGCCTCGTGGAAAAACTCTAATTTATCGATAATTAAAATCTTATGTATTATCAGAACAAGACATTGATCTAAATCGCGATTTCCAACATGGAAGGCGTGTACTAATACAAATGGAGGCGCGAACAGTCCAAAATATTTATTTACCCTTTAAAACGTGTCTTTATTACTATATGAAATGAAGGATGGGGAGGCGCGAAGATATTTTTTCTTCAAAGGGAGGCGCAGTAACATAAAGGTTAGAAACCACTGAATTAACGAAAGACACAAAAAACTAAATAAAATTAAAATACGTTAATAATTCCATTTGTTTCATTATGCTTATTTTCTTAATCTGAGAATGAGTTAGTAAAAACTGTTTTATAAATTATTAAATGATATTTTTTATTATGCAAATAAAAACAAAAAAATCACTATTTTTTTATCAAATATGGCCCGAGCAGCTTTTGAATTGTACGCGCAGCTAAGGGAACATTGATTAAGACAACGGTTTCAGATACCATACTGTATCCGAGGAAATTGCTGTTCTAATAACCACTTGCACTGTGAATAAATGGTTCAGTAACAAATAATTGTTTTTATACATTTGATTAGTAAAAAAACAATAATCCTTTGTACTCTCATTACGAGCATCGTCAACTGACGTAATGAGCGTCGTAATGAGCGAAACCGGTCCTGACATATTAAATAAAGTGGAATGAAGTACAAAGGATTGTTTTTTTACTAATATAATGCCTTTCCACCAAGTATTGACAGTGAACACCCTAAAAGTGATACATTTGATTATTAGTACTAACGTAAAACTAAAGTAAAAACTAAATAAACAAGATCGTGTTTGCCGGATACGCCAGGTAAATATGACCACAGGTCTCACTTATGTACAATGGGTTAATTTTGACAATGTATTTAGACTGCTTATCTGGAACTACTGAATTGTTGACTTTGCCCTCTTCAATTTAATGAAAAGGGCAGTGGGGATTTTGAAAATACGAATCACTCACCAGCTTAATATAATTGAGGCGTCTGGTATCAAATGAGGCCAAATCAGTTGCACTTTATATTTCAGGAGAGCCTTAAGTTTGTCTATATTGTAATGAAATTTTAATCAAAATTAACTTGAATATCTATGAAAAACCCAGACACGAAATATCAACTCATTAAATGTTTATATTCACATTTCATACAAAATACTGAATGTCAGCTGATTCAAATCCTGGTATTCGATTGGCTCTCAATGGCTTGTCCAGTATGATAACAAGGCGCCTTTGGCTTGGCAACTTTTGATAGTAAAATTGATTTTCATAAACTTTATAAAAAACTTATATTGAAAAAAACATGACATGGCCGGATTATAATTTATCAAACAAATGGACGCTAAGTTAATTTGGTTTGTCTTGTAGTGTGTAGGTAACTGTATATAACAAAGTAATCAAATAAAACTGAATTCCCACCAAGATACCACTGAATCCAACGAAAACATGTATCATTCTGTAATATTTGTTAAATTATGTTCTTTTTGTTTGGTTTTTGGTATATTTTGGTACAACTTTTAGGTTACTTACAAAGTTTTTTGTTTTTGTTAATACAAAACCAATGCACCATTATCAATTTTGGAAGGCATAGAATGAGCCCGATGTAATTTTGAAAGAAAATTAATAAATTTGTAGGTGAAAACAAATCGGTTAATGGATTAAACAAATATTGTTCACAGAATTTTTTATTATTTTAAATAAGTTGTCTCTAATGCATAATTCATAAGAGAAAATGGCAACTGAAAAATAAATAAGGACATTAACAATAGTAAAAGTCTTTGGTTTTAAGAAGGAAATTATTATTGGCCATAATCAATCACTGTCGCCCACTTCTAAAACTTTACTCATTGAATTACTATCTTCGATAACGTCTATGCCGGACATTGCAGATTCTGGTCGCTTAGTGTTCAGCCTGGGAAAGTTTTCTTCTTTGACTTTCTCAGCATCAACAATCTCATCATCACTCGAAGAACTCACTTCAATAAGCGAAGGATTACTGTCAAACGAATCAGAGCTGTCATCGCTGTCGTGAACATTACTTAGAACCTCATCGGTTGGAATATCAGATTTACGCGGTGACAATATTGTTGTACGTAAAACTACTTTAGGTTTTTTGTCGAGGGGTGAATTAGTTTTTTTTACATCGCTAGTATCATTATTTTTATCGAGTAACAGGCCGTCGGCGTCATTATTTTTACATGTGTTTGAATTTCCCGCTGAAGTTTCTTGACTTGCTTCGACGACATCGTCGATTGTGTTTGGAAGTTCACCGTCCTCTTCATTTTCGGAATTATCATTTTCATTACTGCTGCCTTCAGATGAACTACTGTCGATATCACCGACGTTTTCAGGCTCCAGTTTCAATCTCACTTGCTTTTCGGCAAATCTAAAAGAAAAAATACTTAATGACACTTGTGTAGTTAAAATATTGGACAATTTAGATAGCGATTAAAAGGTGGATTGAAATTCCCTTTGCATGCCTCTCTTATAAACATACTTATTAATATATAATATGTAATGTGGTCATATTTCAAAACATACAATACATATTATAGTTGTATTACTTGTATAAAATAAAATCAATAGCAATTAATTCTATTTTTAAACGATGTACCTCTGAACCCACAAGCATCAATAGATAAAATAAATTGAAAAAAAAACGATTTTGTGATTAACGGTCTGAGGATGCCTCTGAAAAAGGCGAAACACGTGTCACATTTTGTAACACAATACGTGGAATAATCAAAGTTATTTTTATTTTATATTAACGGTTTCTTTTAAAAACAGCATTTTTTACTATTTTTTTTAAAAAATCACGTCAATATCAAAACAAAATTACAAAATCACAGTTTCATTTCATTCATTCATAGACACAAAATGGTTAATTATCAATCCCGAGATTAAAAAAACTATAAATCCAACAATAAAAAGGGAACAGGACTAGATGTCCTAGTTTATATATGATAATAGAAACAAAAGAAGATCAACCATAAATAAACGGGTAAATTCACACTTATATACAAGAGTGCATGACAAATTTTCCATACTTATTAATGACTTCCATCTCCGTGTGAGACGATTTCTCTCTGTTCTTTTGAAGAGCTAAGGCCAGAACGGGATCAGATTCGGCCGGGTCGATATTGGTGCCGAGTCTCCAGCTCATGTCTTCGTACTCTTGCTGCTGTCGGCGCTGCTGAAGCATCGTTCCGATCTCCACAAACAGCAACCTCGCTAATAATAAAAAATAAGCACATTTTAAAGTATTCTTTTTTGAGCACATCTTCTCACAAATTAGTGACTTCTGAAGACAATTCGGTGAAGAAAACGGTGCGTAAGATTAAGGAATCTAGGTTTTAGCAAATATACCCAGAAAATCAAACAAAAGAGTTTTTATTGTAATATTATATAATAGCAAAACTTCAAGTTGAATATTAGTAAAGTGTAACTGTGATGGGACAAGGACTGTAATTCCTGTTTAGTTATATTATAAAATATTCTAATGAATTTTAGCTTGTACCAAAAAAACGTGTTAGTTTGGAAAGTGTTTGGTTCTCAAAAACCATACAATCGATATAAGTAAACAATAAAAAATCAAAAACTAGACGAATAAGAAATATTAGAAATACATACATACTAATTCTTTCCTAAAACAAATTTATTAATGACGAAATACACATTTTTGATCGTCGCCATTATTATTTCTGTTGTATTTATACAGTGGATCCTCTAGTTGGCCAGTTTCAAAGTAACTCGGATGAGAATTTAAAAAAATCAATTATTTTCGTTTTTTTCATATATCGATTCGTATGGATTTTGTAACAGAATTTGTAAATAAAGTTTAATTGGAAGAATGCTTTAATATGATAGATGAAGGAATGAATGGCTTAAAAGCACAAGATCCTGATACTACTTGATTTACGAAAGAGCATAAAGCGGTGCAGGATGCAATTGCCTGTTATAAACTTATTCATTATGAGAAAGAGTTTTCGTACAAACATCACTGGATGACTATTTCAATAAATGAAATAAAAAAAGACACTAATATTTCATCCGTAGAGCCTGAGGATATTATAAATGGAATGGTATTACAGACGTACATAGAGATAGTGACATTCGCTGTCGGCTTATACAATTTGACACTTCAGTCTGTATTTTCACGGTAATTTGGTAAATAATCCATATTTTTGAGTGTTCACTGTCAATGCTGGGTGGAAAGGCATTATATTAAGAAAAAAATACAATATTCATTTGTACTACTTCCACTTTTATTTTTAAAAAATTCGCTAATGACTAGCATTATCAACTGATAAGAAAATACAATTTTAATGTTATTTATAAAAACTAAATGAAATAAAAAAGGTGTAATAAACAATTGGTATTGAAAAGAATTTGCAAATTACAACACAGAATATGAATAAGTGACATTAAATTGACTCAAATTAAAATGTTTAATACCCCTAAAATGTAATTACAAAAATCATCACAGTAAATAAGCTAAAGTGGTGAGTAATAAGCTCACATCTTGTTAATAGTCATATTAAACTTTCTACAATTAACACTGTTAGGATTTATCTTTCATCGGTTGATAATGCTCGAGATGAGCGATACCATGCCTGGAAACAATTTGAAATTATTACAAAAAATTGTAATTTTATTTAGTAATGAAAATGAATATATACCTTCATTTTGCATTTCGTACGGTCTCATGTCAAGTTTTTGGTCTTTTACACATTTCTCAACACACGCGAGCACTTCTCGATAGTCTGGAAACCAATGCGGTTTCTTTGCAGCCATGACCTTCACAGCTTCTGCCAGTTTCGGCAATCGGCTGCAGGTCAGAGGCAGTCTCTTGACGTCCCGGATGGCAGTTCTTCTTCGCGCAGCATTCCGTTCTCCAGTCAAGGAACACAGCTTTTCGTACACACGTACCAGCCGTGCTTTATACCTTCAGTCAAAAAAATTAAATACATTCTAAAAATCGAAATTGATGTTGGTTATTTTTAACAAACAATTTGACAGACAAGATATATAAATAAAATCTATATTTGGAAGAATTTGCTAACCATTCATCAACCTTTCCTGATAGTATATATTATATACTGCCATGTAAGCCCTTTGGGTGGTATAAAACAAATTGTTATGGCTATACAAACAAATATAGATCAATCGGAGAAGAATATTACTAAATAATATAAGATATAAATAATTTTTCAGAATTTTAAAAGGCATACAGTGGAACCCGTATCTACCGTTCTCGCATGGACCGTTTATTTTGTATAGTCCCAGCCAAACACTCATTTTTAAAATTCAATTGATAGCTATTTCGGCGCATGTGTTCATCAGAAATCTGATGAAGGCATATGCCGAACATATTTTTGTAGAACTCAATACTTTGCTATTTTTCACTGTAGTACAATGGAGTTCTACTAAGTAAATGCCATTTCAATCTATGAAATCTATTGCTTTAAAAAAAATTAACATTGTAATATTTTTTTGGGCCAGTATGTTTTTTGCGCACCATATAATTTTAAATAGATGCTTACTTGCCAGTAATTGCTATCGTAATAGTACATTTCCAAAATAAGAGGTGGCTGAATCATCGATAATACCTATCAGCTAAGATGTACGAAGAGCAATTCTCGTCGTCGTAATCCACTTCTTTCTCTTCCAGCTTCTGAATGGCCTTGTTGAGCTTTATTAAGGCTCTCTCCAGTTTCTCAATATGGCGGCTGATTTTCGAGTCTTCTCCATTTGCCTCATCTTCATTTTCATGGACCACTGCTGTGGATGTTGATGCAACATTATCCTTTTCTTGACCTGCTAATCAAAATAATTAATTGCTTTTTGTTTAAATATTGATCCAGAAATTCTTTTATCGCCATCAAAAAGCATTTCTCAACAGACATTAAAATTAAATAAAAACACTACAGTAGCTTGTATGATTTAATATCAATGGCCTAGAAGCAAAATTTAACAATCAAAATATACAAAAAGAAATTTAAATGCTACTTAAAAAAGTTTTTTTACATATTTAATAAAAAGAGTATATTTAAAATGAAAAGCGAAACTGTGGAAAAAAATTACATTATAAACAATTATCACACTCAAATGAAAAAAAAAAGGACGAAATTTATTTCAGAGAGTTATTGATGTCACTCATAATAACTACTTGTTATCTTTTTAAGCTGTCTTGTAATTTCATAAATAAAGATATTTAAGTTTTGCACTCTTAACCCTAAAAACCCTAAACAACAATAACCCTCCAAATAACAATGTGGGTTGTTGTTGGCATCCAGATGTTAGAAAAAAAACTTACTTTCTCGAGGAGACTCTTTTTTCACCCTGACTCTCCGCACCCTGAGCTCGTCGACAACTGCTTTAATGTAGAGATATACCCCGCTAGGATTGGTTGTCATGTCCTTAATCTTTCCCTCCACCAGTGCACAGAAACTCTTCGAGCCTGTGAAACTTGGATGCACCAACCTATAATACGCTATCACCTTCCTATTTATGATCTCTTTCATATCATCAGATGTATCCAGCTTCAAACATAGGTCAACAAATTTCTGACAGGATTCGGTGAGCGGTTCATTACATAATTGTGTTCCGGGACTGATTTGTTTTGTATTTTTTATTTTTTTTAATATCTCAGCTATTTCTAAATCTTCTTTTGCACCTAACATGACTTTCACTGTTACGGGCTTTGGATTTGGTGCTAGCTCAAGAGCGTTAGCTATCATATTGATCGTGACAGCATCCGCTTTGAGGTCTTTCTCCAATTCATGGTGAACTTTTAAGCATTCTATGTCTGTTTCAAGTTTACTTTCTTTGGTGTTTTTTTCAATTTCATCTATGGAATATTTAGTTTCTTCTGTATTAATTTCTAGGATGTTTTCTGTTAACATTGTATCAATAATGTCTACAACTGGAGTGTCATTCACCACTACATCTTCAATAACAGATTCTATTTTTGGCTCTGCGACTGGATCTTGACCATTGGCTATGCCTGTCATTAAATTATCTCCAATCATTCTGTCAGTTTTCGAAGAATCAAGATTTGGTTCAAATTCGATTGGCAAAATTTCATATTGCTGTTCCTCATAATCTTCCAAGTCATAAATCGGTATTGATCTCACATTATCTATTTGGCATAGGCTGGTAACTCTTGGTTTTTTTTTTGCCACAGCATTAGCTGGAGTAAAACCTCTCTTCTGAGAGACTTTATTTTTTCCAGTGGTCCTCGTGATAGTTATACCGGGAGGTAAAGTATTAATCACCTTTTGGGATGCAGACATGCCATTTTGTCTAACGGAGATATTCTGAATTGGACTCTTGAAATGTTGTACATTCTTGCGAACACTCTTGACTTGGAGGTGAGGCAGGGAGTTATTCAAGATCCTCTGATGCAGAGGAACTGTATTCAGACTGTATTTTTGGTTTTGAAGACTCGGTTTTCTTTTAACTTGAATACCAGCAGGCAAATTCAGGCCAGAGATATTTTGTGCAGAACTTATTCCTATTGGAAAAGTTTTTTGAGGAATTCTTTTTGGGATTAAATTTGTATTTTTCAACAAATTTTCCAACACAAAGTTGTGATGAGGCTGAGGCATTGATATGGGAAATGGTCCCACAATAGATCGATGTTCATCTTGTCCCATTCTTTTGGCTGAACCTGACTTCTGAAATTGATAAAAAAAACATTTTTTATATGCTCTATCTCTAGACTGTTCAACATCAGGTAACCTGAGGGCCGCATTTCAAAAAAATATGTATCCTTGAGCTAAACCAAAAATAATACATTTCATTTATTAAACTACTTTAAAAGTCTAATGTTGGTTAAGTTTAGTAAGCATTTATACAAATACTAGAAGTTAAAGTTATAAGGTTCATTTTTCGATAAGCGTTACAAAGTAAAAAATTAAATTTATTTTAATGAGAATTCTAAAGTAACTATATCAACTTCTATTTTTTTAGTTGTCAAACGCAGCAAATTTGATAATGATTTATCTGTCAACGAACATCTATATTTTGATTTAATAATTTCATGGATGAAAAACGTGGGCATTGAGCAGTGGCTAAATTTGGCTTTGACTTTTGTAGCTCTTTGGAATGCATCCTGAAAATGAACTATATCAATTCAAATCTTTTTCGAGTTCCACCCTTGTCCTCTCCCAATATGGAGCATATGACCTCAACAGAAGTTTTTTCAACAAGAACTGCTTTTAACTCGGTTGCTCAACCTCTCATTTTTTGGTAAATATGCTTTATTACATGTTACTCTTTTTCTACCTGGAAATTGCCGCTATTAACAATTCAGCTCTGAAGGAAATTGAATTACAAATAGGGAAAATGCAAAAACATCATACATCATACCGATACCAATAATTTATGCGAAATACGAATATTCGTATTATATATCGTATCGTATCGTATCGTATTATAAAAAGGCAACATAACGTAAAGTACGGTGATAAATTTTCATAAAAATATTTTGTAATTCCCATGAATTAATTATCGTTGTCTTTGATTCCAACGTTGGATTTTTTGATTTTATCCGCAATTAAACTTTTTAGCAAATTGCGTTACAATTTTAGTTAATCTTTGGTAAGAAAAAGAGTAATATGTAGTAAAGCATATCGACCCGTTTTTTCAAAGAGAGTGGTTATGGAAAGAACAGGGGTAAGACAGGACTATTGGTAAGTTAATCTCTTACTACACCTCGTTATTAAAGGATTGGAAGGTAATTTTAGACTTAATAATAACCCATGGCTTTAAAATTTGGTAAATTATCAAAAAGAAAATATATTGAAGACTCCAGATTTAATAGACAGTCACAGCATATGTAAAGTTTTGCGCTCCAAATATTGTTTTACCATATGCATAATGAGCTTTTCTATATTTCTGCATTCATAATTTGTTTTTCCGTTTTTTCAAAGATTGCTTGTTATCTTTGCTTCTATGTAACTAATATAGGTCTTCACCAGCCGGCTGGGTCGTCTTAGAATTTGAACTGTCATTGTCGCAAGAAAGTTAACTGATCTAGGTTTCTTTAGAAACTTGAACTTCCAAAATAATAACATTAGAACTTCATTCTAAACAGATAATTTCGCAAATGTGGCCAAAATTAGGTGACAGTGCGCATACCTTAATATTTGTTGTTTGTGTTTCGTCGTCTGATGAATCTAATGTTATTACATCGTCAGACATTTTCAAACTTTATATTATAAACAAATTTTAAAATTACTTATTATTTACGGTACGTTAGATTATATCTCGCTCCTAAAGTGACATTTTACTAAAACATGACAACAACCAAATTCATAGACTATTTACTGATCAGAGACAATACTCGACAATACTTTACTGATTTTGAAATCATAGACAATGTCAGACTAAACCTGAGCGCTTTTTTGCGCGAATAGGTGATGTAGCTTATGGGTGGTGTGCAGAGCTGCCTAACAACGTGATCGCCTTGACTCTTGTCCCATTCGCAAGTACACTAATACAAGTTGCTCTTCAGTCTGCATTACTGGTAAAATAAAGATTCGGTAATAGTATGCTTCTTTCTATATTTTGCAATTACCTAATTCAGAAATCCAATCAGAAGCAATTACGCCAGTATCTTTTTAGTACTATTTACTTTGTTATAAAACCATCTCGTGGCTTTTTAAAATATTCGAATGGCTTATCTTTCTTGTCCATGTGTTAGGTTACCAAATGGTTGGTAATTTGAGTAGACGCATATTGTCTTTAATAAATGTAGTCAAATATATTAAGCCCATGGTTTTCATAATATGTACTATGTGGTTGTGGAAAATATCTATGGGTAATAAAACTACTTGATAAAAAATTGTTGAAATTTGATATTAGCTTCAGTTGTCATGGTTTCCCCTTAATATTATTGAAGAAATAAAAAAAATATTTTCACAGCGACGTGTTATTATCATGTATGTGCATTACTGCTCAAGACATTCATATTATAGCTTTCGTGAGCGGAAAAACTTTCATGTATTTTAGTAATAAATTTTAGTTAATATCAATGTCACAAATGAAACAATACATTTCAGTAAACAAATAAAATAAATCATTTAACAAAATTAAGATAAAACGGCTTAAATATCAAGCATATAAAAATAAATAAATGACTATCACGGATTCGATTCAAAATTATAGTTATCATTAACCATAGAGGTTTATTTGTAATATTTAATAAATATTTCGATTGGAAAGTTTCCTATCCTGCTATGCCACGATCATGCGGTGACTTCATTGCGATTAGTCAGTCAGTCGGCCATGTTTCTCGGAGTGAGTGGTGTTGTCTGATGTTTTGACTTGCGTACAAATAAATGCAGTTTTCGTGTGCCTAATTAAATGTGTGTGCCGTTGTGATTAGTGTGATCTAGTGCTAAAGTGCGGTGCAAATATCTTTAAAATGAGTTGGGGAACGGAGCTATGGGTAAGTTGTTCGATGTGTGTTTTTTTTTACACTGGAACCCAGCCTTGATTCTTTTGAGAACGGTTAGAATGTTGCTTCACTCGGTCGCCGCTAAGTCTTTTTGTCTTTCCTTTTACGTGTGTGCACACTCTGAGGAAACCAGTGCTAGTATCCTGCCTCAGGTTGTATGAGATGAATGATCTGGGCATGACAAGATGCATTATCTCCGATGGCCGGTTAATATAACATTAACTTCAAACAAGTCGTCGAAAGTCGAAAGGACTCTTGTTTTACTGTAGGTACAGTTCGCATTTAGTAAACGAGGCCCCGGTTGCCTATTTCTTTGCCAGTAACGGATTTATATATATTTATGTCTCGATCTTTACGACACTGTGATATTTATTTATTTCGCTTGTAAGTTCTGGCGTTTTCAAAAACAGTTATGACAGGATTGAAACAAACACGATTTCTAATGTTGGTTATGTGTGTGTACATAGGGTTTTTAAATGAATTATTTTGCCAAGTTTTCACTGTAAATTGCTCTTTTAGAAAGAGTGTATTCCTAAAGATCGTAAACTATTTAAAATAAACTCAGATAATTTAAGTTTTGACACTAAATTACGACAGTGTCATTTTTAACTAAAATAGCCGTGTCCAATAAGAGAAATGGTATTTTATGTCAACAAAATTCCGAAAATGAGTTTAGTACCACTTTCTCTACGACTTGGGTCCTTCCGTTCAAGGGAATAAAATAAAAGTAGCTTTATTTCATTTTGGTATAAGAAATAACTACCTACAACTAGCTTTAAAGATGAACATGTTTATCCTGTAAAATAATACATTAGTGACATATACCTGTCTCTTTCTGACCACTGATATTATGTATCCATAATTGGGTAAACAAAATGCTTTTGAAAACAATACGTGTTATTAATATTTCTGCTTATTTAATAAAATATGAATAACATTAACTCTTATCTGGTAAATATGTTTGTATGGGACTTGCATGATGTTCACTGTCAAATAGTCTGTGGTAACTGGGAAGGCATCATTACTTAAATAAAAATAAAATAAAATGTATTCTAAACTAATGATCAAGACCTGTTTCGCGAGCAATTTCTACTGATTAGCTCGAAATGAGTTGTAGAATTTTACACACAAGTTCTTTTTTAATAATGTTATGTGTAGATTCTATCGAGTGAGGTATCTTTTCAAACATTTGTCTATCATCAATCTAGCCTCATTATTTCTATGTATCCATGTTTCCATAGTTTTCGGGTACCCTTCGCTCCCGAGATGTATGATTTGATCGTTCATAAAATATTAAAGTTGTCACAATACTAAAAACATGTTATCCTCATTAAAGGCATAGAAACTAAAGCTTACGCTTAAAATCAGCTGAAAATGTAAAATAAAAATTCCAAAACTTCCTTTTTGTAAGCATGTCGGATAGAATGAAGGATGTTTCATTACTCCATTTTACGGTGTGTATGTTTATGACGACAGGTGTTGCATTGTATTTCCCCCCTCTCGAATTGTAATAACCGTGGAGGCGTCAGGTACTGCCATGTGCATCTGCAGAATTATTTCAATGGTTCCACCAACCGATAGCTCTGATAACCATGGAAACGTTTTAAAATGTTTTATTTTATTTATATCGAGTTATATAACTCAAGCTTGGTTACTTTAGTTAGCATTTTCAAGGATAATAACGATACAGAAGTATTGAACACTTTCAATGGATATAATTTTAATATCAAATATATATTTTCCGGCTATTTTAAATAAAGGTATTATATGGCCACTTCATGACGTTATCCGAGTGAAACTTGAAACGTGAAGACTAGTTGTTATTCAATCACTATATTTCTAGTTATTAGCTGCGAAGCTATTCTCAAATTGATTAAGATTTGAATACTAATTAAGGGGGTATCTAATACTTAACATGTTTGTTGTTTTATGTATGATTGAAATGTGAAAAATGCGGCTATTTTCTCTGTTTTTTTTTTTACATTCGAACAAAGTATTTTTAGTTCGTAAAAATAATCACCAGTATCAATTTTCTTTGTACGTAATTCTAACCGTAAGAGATTCAATTATGTATAAGAAAATTTCATCATTTATATAAATATACGATACATTTCAATAAGTAGTAATCATCGATACACTGTTATCTCCATTAGACAGAGACTATATTTTTTTTTATCAATTATCGCTGTAATGGTTTCAAAATCGTATAATTTACACACTAATATTGTATGTACTTAGACGATTACCTGAGTAACAATTAGCGAGTATAATTTTGATTAATGAGTATATAACGTTACCTGATTCCCATGCAGAATATACGTGCTTGTCATTAGCAGGTACCTGGTATTCGTCGTATTAATGAGCTAATTCATTATTAGGTTATTGCAGCAATCTGCCAACAAGAAATATCATTTAAGTGCATTTCGAAATTCTTGTTCCAGATTTCTATATTGTTATTACCGGAGTTCGAAATATGAATTGTTTACAAATGTGTAAAGAATTCGCTATTTCCAATACCCCCTATGTCGTATAAAATTGAAAGTTTTATCTTTATCATAGATATCTATGTCGATTTGTCCCTCAAAGTTGTTACGAGTGACCCCTGTTTTTAATATAGATCAATTGTATTTTTTCCGTTATCATTTTTTTTAAATAAAAAAATTGTTCATTAGTCCATCGGTAGCCAACCTTTCGGACTGCACGCATCACTAATCGGGGATCACTATCATGATTTGTTTTTGAAACATAACCTATAGTATGTGTTATAAAATAATTATCGTATTTTTTTAAAAATAAATAAATGATATTAACAATTTCTTTGCAGTGTTGCTTTCTGCTGTTGGCTTAAAATGTGTTAATGAATTTTTAACGCCAATGACTTTCCGGCCTTTTTTTTTTTTCGTTGAACCACTGTTTGTCGATCGCTGAATAATACTAGGTATGACAAGATATAAAATATTACATGCACCATCAGGCGTCTTCCTGGAGAACATCTAGCGAAAATTTTAAGCATTTAGCATACTATTACATTATAATACAAATGAAACAAGCGTCATTAACCCTCTTAATGCTGGAGGGCCGAAAAATCGGCCCTCCCTACCTATGCGAAAAATGCGCCGGGCCGATTTTTCGGCCCGGCGCTTCAGATACCAAGTTTATACCTATTCAATTTTTATTTCTATTATGTGAGTTATTTAACAGATGCGTAAAATGCGCCGGGCCGATTTTTCAGCCCGGCATATCAATCTATCCCATCGGCCCATATCAATCTTTTCGCAATGTAATGTGACATTATAGATAAACTCACTTTTTTCACTTGCGTGCAAATATGCGAAAAAATTTGGTGATTTGTAAAATAATAAAATATGTCCATTTTTTTTTCATTCAATGACTACTAATAGATTTTACTACATAATGACATAAAAAGTGTTTCAAAATTAATATGTTTTAAACTGTTTTTTTTAAAGGGAACTTAGTTTTATTTGTTTAAAATTTTCTTTAATTAACGTTAATATTTTTTATTGTTGTATCATGTTTGTAAAATGCAGGTAATATCTCCGAATATTATTTACATAGATCATAGAGAATACAAGTACTTTTTTCCAAGTTCCTAAAAAATGTTTTTCAGTACTTTTTTTGTAAAATTGTAAAAGACGATTTTTTCTATAAAAAACGCTTGGCAATTTTAACATATGCATGGCAAAATCGTCCGGCATTAAAAGGGTTAAAATCATTCATGTAATAATATATTTTCTTTCCTCATCGAATGATTGTCAACATATATTCAATTTAATATTATTACTGGTTGAATAGCGTCCAATCGAGTAAGCAATTAAGGATAACAAATCACAACTCGTTTTGTTGATGCTAATAATAATGATTCTGTTAAATCGTCATTTAGATTAATTGGACAGGTACCCGGATATGGCTCGTCCGCCACAACGTCGCATACCTGTCGGATGCCGTGTGAATGCACCGCTGTATTCAACGCAGAAGCGTCGCGTATTATTTCTGGTCCAACGTCCTTTCCATACATGACCACATTCCGGAGGAGAGTTGGTAGACATTGCTGTGCGATTATATTGCGGTAGGTGCGTACTTAGATTCATCGTAATCCGCAAATGATGAAGCTCCTCTATTCAAGGATCCGTTCGCTAAGAGACTTAACGATCGTCTATCAATGTCCAGCGTTCAGGATAAAAAGTATTCATTTTGTATTAACGCGTAATGCTGTTAAATTACCGAATGACTATAATCATGTGTGATTTTTGCAAATTTGTGCACAAATCTGTGTTCACGAATAAACATAATAACATTAGTTCCTCTTTTAATACGACTTTAAAATGTGCTCTGATTTGTGCAAATAATTTTCTGGCGTGTCCTTTTTTTATTTTATTTTTATCCATGTCCGCTCCCAATGTGGAGCAAATGGCCTCCTAATGGAGATATCTCAACAGAACTTTTTCTACGCGAACCTCATCCGCTCAACCTCTCTTTTTCAAAGAGAGTAATATGGATATAATGATTTATAATGGCTATAGGACAAGACCAATGCTCCCTCTAAGACGAGAAGTTAGCTGCGCAAAAATTTCAAAGGCTGCGCGGACCGATCAAATATTAATTGAATAACTGTCATGTAGTGCGCGCCAACCCGGAATGAGTGCGCGGGGGCAGTTATTAAAGGATCAGAAAAGTTGGTAGGAAGATTTTTTTAGACATCACAAACACCCATGCCTACGAACAGAAATCGATCGAAAACATGAACCCGCGAGGTCCGGCACGGACGCCCACAGCGCTAACCGATGCGCCATAAGGCCCGGCATGTTATTTACTTTCCAGTAAATATCAAAATCTTTTTATTCTTATTAATACTCACTTGATATATTTAATTTAAACGTTATCTCGACTTATTTAATGTACAATTATAAGAAGCCAGTAGAAATACTTTGGCGTTGAAAGAACTTGAATCCAAATCATCCGATCGCTGAGGCATTTGTAGTTAACGATGGAATGAATGAGTACTTGTCATTATTAAGTACCATCTCTTAAATTATTAGGTTTGTCACTTTTAGGGTGTTCACTGTCAATACTTGGTGAAAAGGCATTATATTAGAAAAAAAAACAATATTCCTTTGTACTTCATTCCACTTTATTTAATATGTCAGGACCGGTTTCGCTCATTACGAGCATCGTCAACTGATAAGAAATATAATTTGTAGAAATATAAGAAATATAAGCATTGTTAAATTATATTTCTTATCAGTTGACGATGCTCGTAATGAGCGAAACCGGTCCTGACATATTAAATAAAGTGGAATGAAGTTCAAAGGAATATTGTTTTTTTTACTATTATAGGTTTGTATTTGATATTGTCGTTTTCGTAGTGTGTCTCAAATGATCTGAGTATTCCGGTACTCGCACACCTTTCCAAAACCTGAGAATATAAATTCTGTCTGTCGCAAGGCGAGCGGCAATCCAACGCAATACATTTTATTCGGAATTCATTCAAGTGATTAAGACAATCGTTGAATTTGTTTCGAAACACTGCGGTAGTATTTGACTTAACAGCAGCTGGTTCCAACCGCTGGTTTGCGTGCGGACGGCGCTTTGTTTTGTTATTGTATTTGACGTACGTAACGTAGTTTGAAGATATTATTTAAAACATTTTATTATCGCGAATGACTAAGAAGACGAGCTGTTTTCAGTTAGCCCCAAAAAAATACATTTGATATCGATCGTCATGAGCCATATGATACCGATTCTGTGACTGATTGAATTTTTCCTATCTGAACAACATCATAAAAGGGAATTGATTAGCTCGTATATTATCAAGATCGTTGCACCGTTTCGTAATCTATTAAGAAATATCTTATATTATCATTGCGAAGATATTATGGGCAATGTTATTTATATAAACAGGTCAAGCGTTCTAGTTTATGACATTTTTCCTAGTGGAGGTATTTCAACAGAAGTTTTTTATACGAGAACAGTTTGTTACTCAGTTGCTCAACCTCAATTTTAAGAAAAGAGTTGGGGTAAAAGTTTAGGACTAAGACAAGACTATTGGTTAACTAATCGCTCTCGCTACGCCCCGTTACTTTAGTGATATGAAAGGTGAGAACGAATGTTTAGACATCACAAACCATCATGCTTTCGAATAGAATCCGATTGAAAATTGTGTTTGTCCTGCGACTAGATGACCTATGACATATTATTGGGCAACCACCGGCCCGCCGAGCTGTTTTGTCCGGCCCTGATTCATCTCGGCGAAGTATAAAAGAAAGAAATTAATAGTTCCAGGGAGGGATTAAATAATGGAGATGACACGGGCGCTTGCAGTGGGTCCACTCTACTAGTTTATGGTCACCACCACCATATAAGAAATAGCAACGTGTTTTATTTAATTTAATATTACTTTATTATGTTTAATAATTTGGTCCGGCCCTTGACTCGGAGACAGAATGATAATTTGGCCCCAGACCTAGTAAAGATTGCCCATGCCTGACCTATGACATCCGTCACGGAGACCAACGACGCTGACCGCTGCGCCACGGACCCGTAAAAGAGTCGAACGACATTATATTCTTATAATCCACATTTTTTGCAAGGTCGTTTTTTTTAGCAATTTTATACATATTTAATGATAAATACAATATTTACATGAATAATAAATTAATAGAATTATCACAAGCTTTTCTATTTTTACTAAAACTAAAACCTATTTTATATTTGCCGATTTGTCCGCACTGTATCGGAGAAAACATAATTTTATTGCCCGAGACTTCTTGTCATAACACTTAGCGCATCTACTTATGTGTGTGCGGTTTTTCATGCTTGCTATGCTTTAATATGCACATGGCGTCACCGTCGTAAGTATTCGCTCAATTGTTTGAGAATTCGAACGTGCTCTTCGGGAAAGAGATGATAGTAATAATATATAAAATGATGCTTCGCTTTTTTTGTTTACTGCTGATTTTTTCCGTCTATGCTAGAGAAACTTAATTTGCCAGTCGGGTATCGAGGCGATTATTATAATAAAGCCACACGTTCTTTTAATAATCTGTTATTATGACATCATTCATGCCTTGGACGTTTCGGGCTGCATTGTAAGATTCGCGTCGAGATGATTTCCATATTAACTAACCTCACGCTTCATACTGCACACGTCACTCACCATCATAAGAAAGCGAAATTTCTATGAAAGAATTTTATTATTACGCGCTCCAAGAATGTTGCTTTAATACTACCGTCTGCTTATATTGCTTATAAATACAGTGGAACCCCCAATTAAACTACCCCGAATTACGCGCTGGCCTGAAATTTTCTCCCCAATGCCCCACGAGACGGTCGTCTGAGCAGCGCATACGGTCAAATGTTGGCTATCGTCTGTGTATTCAACACGGGCCACGCTATAAACGTATACCCGGGCGACTATACGTGCTAGATTTCGATGGCGCGCTTTGCATTTTATCACTTAGTAAATAAATATTTCGACCATATTTTTTTTTGCAAAATTTAGGGAAACTTTATTTTTGCATTTTTTGTGAAAAAAAACCAAATCCCTAATTTTGTATGAGATTCACTCCCCGAATTACACTGTCCCGACTTGAGTGTAAATGGGGGTTTTACTGTATACTCTTCCGTTAGTCTAACCCAGAGGTGGGGAACCTTTTCTTCTCTAAAGGCCGCATTATTTTTTCTTAATCGACATAAGGCCGCAGTAAACATTGACTAAGAAATCTTTGACCGGAAAAAAAATCATACCAATTTGTAAAGCCCAGAAATTTGCGGATTTCCCAAAATTATCAGCGTGGGACCTTTTTTTTATAGGTCTCAAGGATTTTGACATCAAAAATCCCAAGAATTTACGGATTTGCCGAAATAAGCAGCGTGGGACCCTTTTTTTAGGTCTTTCAAGAATTTTCAAATCCAAAATGTGCAGAATTTTAGAATTGGTCAGAAGGCCGCACCAGAGTAGCCAAAAAGCCGCAGGTTCCCCATGGTCAAACCTGAAGCATTTTCTCATGTTTCAAGAAGGACATGTTACTTTACTTTGTTGCTAAACCTCTCTTTTTTCGAATTTAGTTTGGGTAGAAAGGATAGGAGTAATGGTCGGTAGATTGGAACGGTTGATAGTTAATTTAAAGACGTCACAAACACCCATGCTTCAGAAGTCGATAAATCAATTGAAAAGTGCTGTTCGTACTGGGATTCGAACCCGTGAGATTCGTCACGAAAGTCAACGACCATTGCACCACGGACCCGACTTGGGTAGGTAAGTAATCAGGCATTAAAACGCATTTCCCTCAAGTTTTTGTTCGAATGAATTCTTTTCACATTAATTTATACATTTTGTATCGGATAAACAACTCGGTACATTTCCAAAATCATTACATAGAGAAATGTGGGATGGAAAGATGTTTGTTTGTTATTCTGCTGAGATGCAGGAAATTAAATGAATAAAAAAATATACGCGCGTGATGGTTTTGTTTTATTATTTCATCAAAAGCTAAAATAGAAGCAGACAACCTCGTGTACCCGAAAATATATAGAGAACTGTTATTCACAGATATTTTAAGAATTCTGTAATTTTATTAAATCGTTTTTATATGCACATGTCAGAACGACCGAGAAAATGTAAATTAATTATCTGTCTTCTAGAATGAATACTTTTTTCTGCAATATTATTGCATAAGCCAACGATTCTGCGAAGATGCAGACAGACGATCACTGTCTCTAACACAATGTAACAGCACAAGGCTTTCGCAAACATGATATTTCTTTTCGTTACGAATTGTTTTGTGTACATTATTTCATCGCGTATCGTTGTGTATTTTTGTCCTTCCCGAGTCGACATTTAGTGGGATTCACACGCGAAAAACAACCGCACACCACCACTCTCTGTCTGCGGAAGCCATCGCTGACAATGGCAGTAATACAAATTCACACAGGGGCATGCCGCGACTCGTGCCATTGGCCGTAATAAAAAAAAATACTGCGGATTACTTTCTACGTTTATAATAGTTTTCTCCTCTTCTTTTCTTCTCATCACATGTATTTTTACACACTTATATTATGTAAATATCAGGGCTGTGGAGTCGGAGGCGCAGTCATGAAAACTGAGCGGCTCTATTTTTTTTTGAAATATATATTTAATTATCCATCGCGAGCATTATCACCGAAACCGGTCCTGATCAAATACATTTTATGTGGAAAAATTACTAAAAATGTTTTATTATTTTTATTATGATAACATTCCACCAAGTTTTGACAGTGAACACCTTAAAAGTGATATATTTAATTATGTGTATTCAAACAAAATAGTCAAAAAATTTGACATATCATGCTTAGCTGGCTAAAGATGATCTGATGGTATCCATATATATATATTTTTTTTACCATGTCCGCTCCCAATATGGAGCATATGGACTCCTAATGGAGTTTATCTCAACAGAAATGTTTCTACGGACTGCTTGTTACTCAGTTGCTCAACATCTCTTTTTCCAAAGAGAGTAGAAATTGAAGGAAAGGCCTAGGACAGGACTAGTGGTTAGGTAATCACTCTCGATACGTCCCGTTCATAGGATAGGATGGGTGGGAGGGGGGAATTCAAGACATCACATACATCCATCATCGTTTTATAAATGGATTTTTCAATCGATTTATGAATTTCTCTTCAAAGGTATCCATATATTTATGTTAAAATAAAATTATTGAAAAATTTCCTCGGAGTCGTTAATTATTTTAAGGCTGGAGTCGGAGTCGTCTTTCTTTTTTACGACTCCACAGCCCTGGTAAATATGTATAATTTTTATGTCGATTCCCTCCATTCGGATTCAGTCAGTCTCTTGGGTCCTAAGCTTTTCAAAGCAAGGTTACACATCTTTACTTTTGATGATTATGCCCTACGGATAGTACCCGACCGTCATCCAGTATGTCGAAATTTTACTTAGTAAGTGTCACAACCAGTGGTGTAATAGGGCCTGGTCGGCGACCCGACACCATTTCAAGCCGCTAAATAAAAAATGTAACTCTATTGTACAACATGTATATGTGCGGTATGTGGAAAGGACGGAAAAAAGTGTGCGGCCACATCTTGCGAGGTGTGCGCGCGCACACGTGCACACCTTAGCGGGAACATTGCTTGTAACATATTTTTATAGTACATACATATGCTCAAAATACTGTTCATAAAATTTAAAAGCATTATATCAAAATTAATCTACCCGACGGATTTAAAAAAATAATAATAAAACTATTGATTTAATTGTTAAGACTTGTAGTTTATACCTACCTGGTACCTACTTATTTACCACTACACCACTGGTCACAACCATGCGTTCGTGCAAGCAAGCTTATAGCTTAACCGCTTCCGTGCCTAGTTCGTAAATAAAGAGCTATGGCTACAGTCCGCCTGTTTTTAATGTACCAAATATGTCAAATCTTATCACAAACACACATTTATTGTTTCTAATATGTTCCGCCTAAGCATGGATAGGACTAAACGTTCGTGAACTAATGCCGACTAAACATATTAAGTGTCGAGCCATTTGAGACCTCAAAGTTGCTCACACGCCCGTGCGTTTAAGGCATTGACGTCGAGTAGTTTACTCACGCACCCGTGCATGCAAGGCACTGAACTGGTTAACACTGCTCTTGGACGGAAACATAGAGAATTAATGCTATTTCCAATGGATCATTCAAATTATTTGTTTTCCATCAAAAAATTGTCGTGTAAATCCAATTAGTTTTCCGCTCAATTATATAGTCTTAAAATAATAAATATGTGTGAACATAAATCTGGACTAAAAGTATCATTTACTTAGCTGGCTGATTTCGTGATTGTGCGTTTTGGTAGTCTTTATAAGTATGATTAACAACGGCAAAATCAGCAATTTATAATATTTATCTATTGCAAATGTTGTACAACCGTTCCTGGAGTTTAATAGTTTCAGCTACTAAGGTATATGAATAATAGAAATCGTATATTTATTTGAAATTAATGTCGAGTTGCAAAGTTATGTTAGCATAACCCTAATAATGCATCTATGTATGTTTAATACGTATATTTTTCGTCACGCATACAACGAAATAAATCTCTTAGACATTACAAAAACTAAGCGGACTATTTTCATATTATCATATGCTAAGTTGTAAGCACTCTTTTCTCTTTCATAAATATGTAAGTAAGCGCTTGATATTGTTTTTTTTTTTAATTAATTAAATTTGTTCATACCGATGTTTGCTTGGGGTTTATGTCCGCCCGCATGATAAGTTACTACTTGCGTTATTAATATTTTTGATTGATCTGGATTGGCGTATTAATCTTGTAATATAATTAATGTAACATTATTTCAAATCGCCTATAAAACAATATTTTAATTGCCTTTATAGAATGTTAAAAAACGTTGAGATTACACTTCTTATACATTCTTTTGATATAGAATTAGGTCATTTATTATCTTCGAAAAAGGAGAGGTAGAAATAGTGAATAACAAATAGTTATCGTATTACTACTTCTGTTGAGATTAGGGCTTCCAAACCGGTTTAAACCGAAACCGGTTAACCGGTTTTTCGGGTGTTTTAAAAAAACCCGAAACCCGGTTTATTTTGGGCGGTTAACCGGGTTAATTCAAAAATCTTTTTCTGGTCTGTACACCACGAGCTTTTATTAAACTATTCATATGTAGAGTATAAATATTTTAAAATGTATGTAATAATAGTATTATAGATAGTACAATATAATAAAGTATTGTACTGTTCAATTGTCTAATTTCTGTGCCATATCAATAATAAGTATGTAGTCGTAATCATAGACAACTATACTGCTTTCAATCAAATTTATCTGTAATACGAAAGGATTCTCATAATATCAATGATAATAAAACAAGTGAACCTTATTGAACCAAAAATACACATAAATACGTTCATCATTATCTATATATTAATACTCGATAATGTCCGAATGATTGCATGATTGTCCGCGATTTCCCCTCCCCCTGCCCCTTCCCCCACCCTCCTCACCAGCTCCGCTGACGCAATATTTTTATTCATACTAAAGACATATTTTCCCAATACACTGGTTTATTATTTGACGAAACAAATCAAATCAGTGAAATTTCTCATACAAAAAAACGCCGCGATCGTGGATCGAACTCAGATCTCTGGATTACCAGTCGAGCTCGCTATCAACTGAGCTAACGTCGTAAATATCAGAAGCGATAAAATACATTATATAAATCAAGCATTTGAAAATGGAACGATATTTGTGATTCACAAACTGACTTCGATTGTTTGTATTCAAGATTCAAAAATGGAACATTGTGACTTCTGTCAAATAATGAACGTGGCATATTTTACATAATATATTTTCGACAGTTAAATGCAAATATTCCATGTGTGTCATATGCTGACGGCTATTAAATATTTTACTTTTTAACAGAGGGTATTTAGAATTTATCCCGATAATTTAAAAGTTTTGTATCTTTTGTTTTAAATAACGAGTAAACGAGTCTATGCTTTGGACAAGGTAAATTTATGCTCAAATACAAATATAAATAAAGTAAGCGAAATAGTTTGATAGAGCGCCCGGCTGGTAACCTGTAGGAAGCCGGTTCGAATCTAGCCTAGAGCGCTTTTTTTTGGGTTTATAACAATTTTTTTTTTTGAAAACTTTCTTTTTAAATCACAGTACATCTTGATCGTATGAAAATAAATGCTACCAAAATAACAAAATCCGATTGACTAGCGAAATATGTTTTTCAAAAAATAAATATAAGACGCAATTATTTCAAGATTTGTTTTTAATCTAGGTACATATGTGGTATAGTTAGTTGTTGGCGAAAGCATAATGTGTAATAAAATAACTTCAGTACAAATCATTATATATATTTTAAAAAAACAATTTCTGTTTGGAGAATCAGTCAACATTTTGATAATTTTGTTTTGATAAAATGTGCAATTAATTTATACCATTTTGCATGTGAAAAAATGATTATTAGCAAACTTAAACATTATTTCAAAAATTAAGTAATTTACAATTTAAAACTGCAGGGCTGTCGATATATGTGCCGAGGTCGATTTATGCTACTATGAAAAATGATTGTTAGCAAACGTGAACATTATTCCAAAGATTTAATATTTTACGAAATTTCTGTCACTACGAAAAAAAATGTTAGCAAACTTAAACATTATTCCAAAAATTAGGTAATTTACGAGGTATATTTCTGCTAATAGGAAAAATAATTGTTAGCAAACTCAACATTATTCCAAAAATTAAATAATTTACAATTTAAGTACTACAGGGCATGCTGTCGATATATGCCCCGAGATATATTTATTTTATTTTTAGAATTTCTGGCTTATTCAATAAATAGGTTTGTAATTTTCTGACTTCTTAAAAATGCAACAAAAATCCCCCCGTTGAGGTCAACGGGCTTACAGCTAGTATCTTTTAAATGAAAAAAATATCCGAACCGAAAACTTCTACTGATACAAAGCAATTTAAATATTAGTAAACACAAATTTATAATCTACATTTTTTTCACGTATTCATTGGATTTTTATAAGTCGGATTATTTATAATTATTAACAATATAATAATGGATATAGAACTTAAATATTGTATAATATATACGATTGCTATTATCCCGAGAACGTGAACGAATCGAAAACGAACAGTACCTGAACTTAAAGAGATGACAATTTGTATTCACTTTTTTTGCAGCATACACACATAAAAAGGTTAAAGTGACCAAACCCATGTTTTATAACTTCCTTCAAGTTATAAAACAATTCAATTTTAAAATGTTTTTATTTTTATTTTCAAACAATCGGTGCCATAAATCGTCGGCTACTTTTAAGGGTCCATGTCTTTCCAATATGCACATGTGGCAAACAAAAGAAAAAATAAAGACGCGGAAGTAGGTATTCGAAGTGTTATACAATTGAACACTAGATGTAACATGTATTCCATTTCTTTTCAATAATTATTTTAAAATGTGACAATGTTATTCAAACAATTGTTAGGACACTAGGAAATTGGTAGTTACTGACAAAATTACTAATATTTATAATAGGGTATATATATTATACTAAAAATAATTGCGCTTGTAGATTGGATGGTTTTCACTGGTACAAAGTGAACTTGATTTTTGATTTCGTTGAAAATATCACAAAATACATATTTAATATATTTTAAATATGCTATCAAAACCATCTGTGCGTATTATATTTTATTTTAGTTCAAAGATAAAATATTGTAGCCAAACTAAGTTCTATGGGGAGCTACACTACATATAAGTGAAAATGATCTAACCGAAAGTTCATTTAATTCTTAGCCTGTATAATAAGGTATATTAATATACAATATGTACTACATGGTTATTCAATAAGAAATGTTTTTTTATTTTAGTTATCTTTCACTCAATCACTCATGACGAGTATTCTCAACTGATTTCAAAAATGATAAATGTGAAATTAGTATAAAAGAGTGTTGTATTATTTAAAAATACCATTTATAAGCTGAAGTATTAAATAGCTAAACACCAGAAAAATCATTATTTGATGACACTTAAATGACAAGATTTTTTAAAAATAAATATTTTCTTTAAATAAAAATATTTTTTTTAATCAAACCCACTCCCAATGTGGAGCATATGGACTCCTGGTGGAGTTGATTTCAATTTCTTTCACGATAACTGCTTGTTACTCAGCTGCTCAACATTTCTTTTTCCAAAGATAGTAAAAATCGAAGGGTAGGGTTAGAACAGGACAAGTGACTAGCTAGTCGCTCTCATTACGCTCAGTGCTCAGGATAGAACGGGTTGGAGGGGGGAATTCAAGACATCACAAACATCCATGCCTCCAAACAGAAATTCATAAATCGATGTATAATTTTAAAAAATATATATAAAACTGTCTGTACCGGGCTTCGAACCCGTGACCTTCTTAAACGAAAACAGTGATATATTTTATCTACTTTCTAACTGTATGCACTTATTGACTGTTTTTAAGTAATCATAATATTTTTTTTTTTGAAACATGGGTTAGTGTTGTACTAAAATTAGTTTTTTGAAAATAAATCCGGTTTAAACCGGTTACCCGGTTTATTTATTTGAAAAAAACCGAAAACCGGTTAGTTTAAATGTCCGGTTAATTGGAAGCCCTAGTTGAGATGCCTACATACGTAATCCGCAAACTCCACACTGGGAGTGTACACGTGCATACATAGTAAAGATGCTACATTCTACTACCTTTTTTGTGGTGCGCCTGGTATGAAAGTTATTTTAATGAGAAGTGATTGTTTATAGCGCTCTTGTATACTATAAGAGTATAGGAATTATAACGACATTATAAAGACTGCTATCTAGTCAATTGTTTCAAGTATGCGGCAAACTTCCTTATCCTGCTACTATTCGTAAATGTTTTTGAAAAATTGATGATTGCCATTTATATAACCCACGGATGATTTGATCTTACCTAATCTTCTTACATTTATGCTTGTAACATTTCTTAATAATAAATTGTGATAGAAAATTCTAAAAAAATACTATTTTGTGTGACAAATATTGATTTTATTGTAGATGTGGATCAAGAGCGGAGTACCTAACCCAATACTCAAAAATATTTTTTTTTCTCCCTGGTAAATTTATACTTATAGGTGGGTCTTGCATCGTTAGTGTTATCTAAACGTATTATATTATGTTTATTATTGTTAGGTATTTATAAAAACCACATTCTTGTTACTCTTTGATTGTATTTTTTTTCAATATTAAAGTATGAGCCCGCGTAAAATTTGCATGTTATTTGAAATGATAGAGCCCGCATCGCGTGGTTTTCCCGTTTGTTTTGTGGTAAAAAATACATATGTTACTGGCATTTTATAATATCGGCGATTGATAATAAAATTACGTTTAACTTTCAAAGCTGCCGCCCACACCGTGCAATTATTGTTGCAATTAGTGCAAGTTGTCAATACACTATTTAATTCGATAATCACTTGGCATTGTTTTGTTTATGGCTGTTGCCGAATGTTTTATTTTAATTTGGATTTACATATAGTTGCAGTGAATTGTAGGACTTTGATTTTTAATATATTTTTTCCTTCACCGAATTCTGTCGTACACAATGGTTTATTTCGCAGGGTGGCAATTATTAGTTTATCTGCCTTCGTACGTTGCACAAATTAAATTTGAATATTTATTTAGAATTCATTACTTTGGGCAGTCGGAGTAAGTAATAATTTAAGGCTGTTTTGTAATTTGATGCGATTTTTTTGGAACAGATTTCTCTTTGAATTGCTGTGTACAAAATTATTGCTCTGCATCTCAATTAAAATCATTTCTTTCCGAATTGGAATAGCACAGTATAAATAATGAAAATCGTAGTATTTATTCTTTTGAAAATGCGAAATAAGTAGGGAAAACTGCATTCTAGGGCATCCAATCCCGGACCCTTCTTGTAATCCCGGAAATGATCATTCACAATAAAATCGTGGAGAAATTCGGGATTGAGAGATTGTAGGTCGCGGGCAGATTTCAAAAAAATAAATTACTCAACAATTTTCAAATTCTGAGAATTTATTGATTTCCTAAAATGAAAAGATGAGAGTTATTTTTTTTCATTTCAAAATTTTTGCCCGATTGCCTGTTTTCAAGAATCTTGCAATTCTAATCCTCAATCCTGAAATCCCTGAGTTAGTACTATCACAATCCCGGGATTTCGGTATTGGAGGCCCTATGATGGAGACCCGAGACATATTATGTATTAAATACCTATATACCAATTAAACCTTTGACCCCTACAAATAAGAAAACAATAAAAGCTCAATTATTGTAGACCTTAATATATTTCAACATGTTAACTTATTTAGAATTGACAGTGTATAATAATAATAACGATTGTTGGTTACACACAGCTTTTGTGGACCGTTCTATGACTCAAAGACGTCAATCATTTTTTTTATATCGATTTCATAGACCAGGAGTTGGCAAACTTTTTATGTTTGAAGAGCCAAGTTGTCAATGAAACAGGATAGCAAATGTATCCAGGGAGCCATACATATGCAATGTATGTATGTAGAATTTTAGGATAAAACACCTGTTCAAGAATTGATGTTTGAAGAGCCACGGTTTGCCGACACCTGGCATAGATTATGGATATGTACCAATATCAAATCGTTTCGATCTCGCAATTAGGATGCTGTCAAGGCAAAAAAAATCCAGATCTTCGCTTTCTTTTAATATTGAATCTAGAGCAGTGGTTCTCATGTGCGGCCACCACATGATTTTGCTGCGGCCACCAACAGCTTCATAGTAAATAATGTCTTTTATTGAATATTTTAACTTATATGTTAATCCATTTTTTTTAGTAAATGCAACTGCTATTTTTATCACACATCAAAACAAAAATCGTGGTGCGGCCACGTGAGATTTCCATAGGAATGCTAAGAACAGTATAACAATTACACGAGAACCACTGATCTAGAGCGAAGTAACACGAGTCCAGATATCTATTTTTTTGACGCGGATTTTGTCTAAAATATGCGGCATTGTTCGTCGATCGCTCTCTTTAAATCTAAATATACAATATCAACTAAATAATTAAAACGTCGGTCTCCTGTTACGCACCGCTGATCTTATTAATTTAGATTCATAGATTCTGCGACCGCTTGCAAGATTGGCAAAGTCAGCTGTCATTGAATACAAAGATAGGCTCGATATTATCTAGTTTTGTTATTAGCATGGCATGGCGACCGTACCTCTGGGGTCGGCCGAAACAGGTTTTGTCGCGGTTTGTTGCACCTACTGCATTCTGCATCCAGCGCTGTGAGTACAGGCAATCTGCCGTGTCGTGGCAGTTTAGTTCTCGATGATGGAAAATTGCTTGTATTGTTTTGCGTTTTTATTCGCAATGAATATAAGTTTATTCTTGCTTATCGTGTATTTGGCATACTTTCATTTTTTTTAGCAAACATTAAAACTGTCGGGTTCATGACGCGGTGGCCAACGTCGTTGGCTTCCATGCCGGACCTCGCGGGGTCGAATCCCAATACCAACAGCATTTTTTTCATTCGATTTTTCGATTTCTGTTCGAAGACATGGATGTTTATGATGTGTAAAACCCCTTCCCTACCACTCCAATAATAAAATAACGGAATCTAGCGAAAGTGATAAGCCATCCGGTAGTACTGTCCTGCTCTATCCTTTCTACCCCCACTACTCTCTTCGAAAAAGAGAGTTTGAGCGACTGAGTAACAAGAAGTTCTTGTAAAAAAAATCCTGTTTGGATACCTCCATTAGGAAGCCGTGTGCTCCACATTGGGAGCGTCCATGGAAAAAAATGTATAACGATTGGTTAGGTATGGCTTCGAAATGTCTGTCGACTGCCATAAATCATAAAACGGAGTGTTCTTCCCAATGTAATTAATTACTTCATTATTATGTATATAAATCGAAAAACATATTTTTATGCCACGGTTCGTTAGCCATACTACGATCTGTTATGAATTCTGCAAAAACAGTTCACAATGTCTGCGCAATTTGCCATTATGCAGTTGATTTTCTTTGATACTCTGCAATTACCTCATTGCTATGAATTATGTATGCTCGCCATGCCAATTCTTCATTAATCATTATCATTACTGCTATTGCATTCTTTGTTCGTCATTTTAATAAGGGGGAGGACTTGGCAAATGGCGAGGCATCATTTGGCCACGGACGACTGTACATAAGAAAACATCCGTCGTGTTTCCGTATTATTTCCTGTGCATCATGCTTTTTTTTTGTATCAGCTGGCAACAGCCACCTGGAAAACATTGCCCGAACAGTCGAATTGATATTGAGACGTCGATTGTAATCAATGAAACGATCCGCTGGTGATTTATTAACTTTCAATTACTTAAATTACATAGCGTGTCTGAGGAAGTCAGATTCAATTAAGTGTGCATTGTTAATTATTGTTCATTTAGATCAGTGTTTCTTAACCGTATTGAAAGAATCGCCCCTTTTAGTAGAAATAAATTATCCAAAATTCTCTATGTAGTACTATTATTTCATGCAATGGATTTCTTACTAAGTACAAATAAAACGACAATAATAAAATAAGTACAATAATAAAGTCTTGCAATATCTCAGTGGCCCCCCTGAGTGCATTTTCCACTCGCATTCCTGCAGCGCCCCCCAAATTCTGAAAAAATAAAACGCCCCTCTAGAATTCTTAGCGCCCCCAGGGTGGCGGTACCGCCCCCGTTAAGAACCACTGATTTAGATCTTTGACCAAAGTGTTACCCGATGAAAATAAAATGAACCATTCAATAGTTATTTTGTAAATGTTTTAATATATACTCTTCCAAATAATGGAACGATTCTTTGTTTTTGCAACCCAACCCTATTTTTGTGTTTATTTGTTATTTAGTTAAGCTCTTATTTCTTATCATAATTTTACTCTCATACACTCTGATACAATGTGTAAAAAATGTAGTTATTGTATTTATATATGTACTTGCAATCACACAGCTTTTGTTAATAAATTAAATGCATATTAAAGTTTTAAAATGTGTACTTTTGACACTGAAAACTCATGTCATTCAACAATGAATTAATTATACATATTGGTACACTGGAATAACAATTGATTGACGATTCCAGTATATATACATGGTGAATTAAAGTGATGATGTTTCCTTGTTTGATGACTTATGTTTCCCATTTCAACGATATTGATGACTCTGAAAGCTTTTGTTATGATCGTTTGATGTCGAGTTAATGACGCACGGATCCTTAATACAACCTGCAGAATCATTAACCAGTTTTGTTTATTTGACGATTCTCCAGTACTATTATTACAACCTTGATTGTATTTGTTTTGTTGTTTGTTGTGTTGATAATGTAGAAAAAATAGCCTATACGATTTGTCGTTTCTGATCTATTGTTATTCTGGACCTAACCTTTTTGCCCTTGACCCGTTGCAGCATTTTTAGTATTGTGACCTTCATCAGCACATCGTTAACCTTCACACTTCGTAATTTCTTGGGTGATGGCTTTGCTTACTTTTGAGCGCGTGGGAAGTCGCCAAAAGCCGAGTAACATTATTTGTCCGATCGAACGCACGAAATCCTATCGACGCTCAATGATTTCAAGTGTTGTATTAAACTCAATTTATCAAATCGTTTTCTTTACGGTTGATTGAAAACTAATAAATATTTTATGTGTGTTAATTCTATGTTAATATTACTTCTGTCGGTTAAGCTAAATTAATTTGAAGTTGATTTATTTTAGAAACGTATTTTGATTCATATAAATTGTTGACTGTGTATTTACTATCGAAGTTGGATAATAGGTCTAGCGAGAAGTCCCGCCACGTCGCTGAGTCTCGTCTCATTCGTTTACTCTAAATATTATATATATTCCAAACATGAGACATAATTAGATGTTTGTTTATCATATCAAGTTTTTCACAGTCGAATGTGGACGTGTTAAATATAGCTCAGATGTATTTAAATATTTTGGTAACTAACACACACATATATATTTATATTAATATATAGATCTTATGCAATCAATTTTCGACCGGGTGTATAGAATAACATCTTGTGTAACTAATTATGTTCTGCTACTTTATATCTAGACAGGACTGGAATTCGACTGAAGCGGCACACCGGTTCGTGAAATCGATACGAGGTGTAAAACGCCGTCACGTAATAAAATAAATATTTCCATTCCGCACTACATTATTAAATACAGTACTATGATAATTATTGCCGGAAAAATATAGTTAATATATTAATACTGTCGAGGTCTCCTGTACGGATTCCTTCCGTTTAAACCTTTTTTTGCAACCAGTTATTTTAAACCCCTGACAATTAACCAATACTTTGAACTCCAACGTTTTATACCTTCAAAATCGAAAAAATTTTGTTACAGTAGTTATGCGATAATGTATGATTTTATATGAAGAAATCAAAACAGTTACAATCATCTTTGCTTCACGCTCCTAGCATGCATTGTATGTTATGGCATCTCTTTTCTATTGCACTGTTTGTGTACGTAATCTAAATTCTGTTCAGATGAGGTCGCGCCTGTTCCAGCCAGGTAAAAACGAACATTCCTATTTTTTTTTTGCTTCCCGTGATATCCGAAGGTACCCCATGGCCCAAACCGCAACGCCCACTCACTGATTTTTTTTTATGTAGTGTGTTTCATTGTTTTGTCATGTTACAGTGATTCTCAATTTTATTGTATTTTTTGTTTTTACAACCCAGTGACAATCTTTAAGCGCGAAACTGAGTCGTGAACCATTGAAATTAATGACAGTGGACGTTGTAATGCAATAACCAGTTATCCACCATAGTGAAGTTTTGTCTACGATGAATTTAAACTTCATCTGTCAATATAATAATGGACAGAAAACATACATTTTTTAAAGTCTAGTAAATTTCAACCCCGACAAATTTTTTCTACAATCGTTTTTTTAGTATAGTTACTTAACTATACTCCAAAAACGATTGTAGAAAAATTTTGTGTACACAAAGAGATTCTTTGATACCGATTCTTTGTCTGGAATAACTCGGTATTGCACCAGTTTTCCAACTATATATTTATTTGTATAGGCAATTATTATTCATGCTGGTCTAAAGGCTGGCAATTGTCCCTGGATATTAATTTATAAACTCTCATTTGTCTCAGATAGAAAATAATGTATCTATATTATGATTATCTATGTATCACCAAATATCAATGCTAACGGCTTCATCATAAATGCTGAAATTTTTCATTTACTGTTAACGATAAATCTGTTACTTACCCAGTTCTACCAACAGTGACGATATTCAAATAAACGTTAAAACAAAAAAGCAAATACTCAATATTGACTATCAAATCATTTTTGCATAGCAATAGATTGTTCCGAATATTCCCATGTGTAATTTTGCAAATATTTTGCATATACATACATATTTTAAAATTGTTATGTCGTTTAGTTTGCTGTATTCTTTTCTCCACGGCATTGGTAAGATTTTTTATTACTCGTATAATAATTTGCATGTATTGTCTCGTAGCAAGCAGTAAATAAAAACAATCGAGGGTTTGTAACGTCAGTACATTCTGTGAATTCTTGTAAAAAAAAAAGACGCTTCATCCGCGGCGTCAAATCATCTACTTAGACTAAATTATAACAGCTGATTCATTAATGCTCTTTGGCTTCCATACTACCTCTGTTGCACAGTAAATGGATATAATCCCAGAATGCACCCGTAAAGAATTTGACTTTGCAATTGATATACAATATTAATCAGTGGCTTCACACTGATGCTTTCATTTCTTCCCACTCGCTATCTGTTTCCTTACGCTTTCTTACCTACTTTGAAAGAAGAGATAAGCGACTGACTAACGAACAATTTTGGCTGAACACCTGTTGCTAGGAATTGAGAGATGTAGATTGAAATTAAAATTTATGTATATGTTATTGATTTTAGAGATGTTTACTTAGTAAAATTCGCATTACAAGACAGTAACAATTTTAAAGTATTAAAGTGTACAATAATTATTGGATTTGGTTGATGGCTATTTTGTCAGAATTGTGCATTGAAGGAATTTAGTTTGTATATATTTATATACTGGCGTAAAAGAGATGGATGCCCATAATTCGGTGTCAATTAACACCATTTAATCGTTGTATATATTTTTTAGAATGCATAATAACGAGTTAAGTAATATTATTCGCGAACCTCTAGTTATCCTCTTAATGGTAGGTGTTCACTGTCAATACTTGATGGGAAGAAATTATATTAAAAAAATAAAACACTTATCCCACATAATTTGTTTTATACCAGGACCGGTTTTGATGCCACGAGCGATTTTTTTTGAGCTGGTAATATTTAAAAAAAGCAATAGTTTGTACTTATTTCCAATTTTATTTATCAAGATCAGGACCGGTTTCGTTCACGGCGAGCATTAATAAACCGGCCCTTTATTAGTTGATAATGATCCCCATAAGCGAAACTGGTCCTGATCTTGATCAATAAAAGTGGAAATAAGTGCAAAGGAATATTGTTTTTTTTATATAATGCCTTTCCACCAAGTATTGACAGTGTAAACCCTAAAAGTGATCTAGTAATATTCTTTGAAACTATTTCATTCTTGCAAATAAGTTAAATAGCATGTACAGAATTTGTTTTCATTTTTTCTCTTCTAATAATCATTGTCATCATATGACCCAACGTTCCCTTCGGCGGGTGCTGTCAATGGACTGGTTTTACTCAGCTACCCACTATAACTCACAGTTTGAGGACATTAAATCCCGTAGGCGGCCGGGGTCCAATGCCGAGACGTTGGGGGTGGGTAATAAAATATGTTTAGAAATACCGTAGCGAATCGGCGCTTTGCGTCCATTTTACTATCGTAACAATATTGTGACGTTAAAATCCTTTGGCCTTTTGTTTTAAATAATTATCCCGGCGGTTGCCATGAACCCAATGCAAGGGGTGGCCGTGTTACTTTTGTTTATTTTGGTTTGGCTTAGAAAAGCATTATTTATGGGGGTCTTAATATGCGTAAAAAAAACACTGGGTTTGTGTAAGCCGTAAAGAGTACTTTTTTCGTGAGTAGGACATATTTTTATTTTCGATTTTTAACGGATTTTAAATTAGTTTTACTCAATATTGTTGGTATTTTTTTATTATTATTTTATCTTTGTATTTGTTTTGTATAAAAATAAAGCAAACAACTCAACTGATATTGATTGAATTTGATTGATGTAGCATTTTGATATATGTACGTCATGTGTAATGTAGTATATCGTACATCTCTTATCTTTGTATAAAATTTACAAAATAAATGATTAAAAAAACTTTTCAATTATTATTTTAATTGATATGTAATACCATTTTATTTTTTATAAGATAATTGTTGGTACATTTGATAATAAAGCTTGATAAAATTCTTGTCTTGTTATTCAGTATTTTCTATTTGATACTGTGTTCTCACAGAAACTCTGACAACTCGTATAGCGAATATTTTAATGTAATACGTATGCGGTGGTTTACGAGACGAACACATTTTGTTTGTCATAAATATTTTGGGTGCGTGAAGAGACACTTCTGTTTCGGGGATTCCTTTTGGAAGGCAGCCAGCATTTCGACACAAACCACTACTCGACTAGTCTTCGTTTTATTGGCAAACAGAGCGTCTTTTGCTGCTTCGGGTCATTGTAACTTACGAAACTATTGAAATATTACATACAGATGGACCTGCAAAAAAGCATTGAATGTTTGTCTGCAAACTAGGAGTTCCACACAGTGAAAATTGCTCACGCTCTTATTTTTTGTATACATTTAAATTATGACAGAAAAGCAAAATGAACAACAACTTTAAAATCTGCGTTGGGGTTACGTATTGACATATATCGAATTTTCCTTAGTAAATCTTATTTTATATATCAAATATAACATTTAAGTTGATAATGCTTATCATGGGCGAAACCGGTCCTGATCTTATTAAAAAAAACGTGAGAATTAGGAAAATGAGTACTTTACTTTATTTTTTAAAAAAATCGTAAATATTTTTCACCATCAGTCAATAAACGAATCCGTTTACGCACATTCGAGATATCCAGAGCCTGTATAATATTTATTTTAAATTTTTCAGGTTTATAGGAATAAATATCTCAGATAGTAGTAAATACATGCAAAGGATGTAGCACCAGTGGTGATGTGGTAAATAAATAGGTACCAGGTCGGTCATTGATTTCTTCCCTATTTATTTTTGTTTTTTTATTTATATCCGTCCGAAGTTTAAAAAAAACCACAAGTTTTAACAGTTAAATAAAAAAAACCATTTTTAATATATGTATGTACTTGAAAATTAAGTTACATGTCAAAAGGGTGGCGGGGCGCCTTCCTCATTTTCAGGTGCCACTTCACCACCGTGTAGCACCGTGTTATTAGAAAACCGTGGGAAAAGAGAATTATTTTGTGCGCAAATATCATAGTGTGCATGTGCCTGTGTGCGCATTTGTCTACATTTTTACGCGTTTTTGGTCGTCGTCAAAACTCGACCTCGTGACTTTTGTGTTGAGGAATGTTCGGCGGTTATGATTTTTTGCTACGAATGTCTAACAGGACGTCATAGAGAAACTATCAAACCAGTTTTTTTTGCTTGCGGGTTCAAAGTGCCAAATTATTCAATACAATTCATACGTTAACGAAAAGACTACGCTGTGAACCTAGTATCAACTACATACTTAGAGCATCGATATTTATTTCGGTTTTATTTTTGTTGTTTCAGTTAATAAATATGATAATAATTATTATATTAACAGCTTAACAACCTGGCGAAATAAAATTTTGCGAAAAATTCGCAAAAATTGTAATTTTACTAATTTCACTATAATTTGTAAGCAAATTGAGATATCTTTACAAAATTTAGTTTTCTTAGCATCCAGATACTTCGCCTATACGCACATATGTGTCCGCCGGCCAGCAACCTTTGTTTTTCAAAGACGCAAATACGCGTCCACGGTCGTTAAGCTGTTGAAGGAAATGTTGAGTATATATTATAATAAAGGATGAGAACAACATAGTGCGCTTTTTTATGGAAAATCCAGTTTCGTTACTTTTTAAATATGTGCGGTTTCCGTGGTTATTGTGTTGGTTGCTAGCTGTCATTGTTTGGGGAAATGTATAGGTCAATTTTTTGTACAGTTATGACGCAATATTAATTTAGGCACATTCGCAGTTCAACATCGGTGCATCTTTGCAAAGCCTATTCAACGTTTTAACCTGCCAAACTCTTTCTTTGTTGGCTGATATGTTTAATGTCCACTCTTGATTTTTTTTTTTGCGTAGTTATTAATTTACCTACCTTATCTACAAACATGTCGTCGTCTGCTGTGACCCAGTTGGTTAGAGCTTCCTCTACCGTTAACGCAGGTCTGAGTTCGATTCCCAGTAAGATCACAGTGAATTTGAGAATTATTCAATTCAAAGTTGTGATCAAAGACTGGGTGTTTGTGATGTCAATTCACATTATTTCCTCTCCTCCCATTCTTCTGATCCTTCAATAACTGGGTGTAGCAAAAGTGACTAGTTAACATGGATAACAAAATCTACGAACACTTATATCGTTCTTGCGCCAAATGAGCATTACGTGGAGACGTTCTAGCGTTGCATTCGTAAAAATGCAAGAGCACTGGCTTTAGTGTTTCATTTGGAGGCTTGCCAGTGTTTTTCTCATTCGTGTTTGCTTCTTTCTTTCTGGGTCAGTAGCCCGATATTGAGCGGGCAGGTTTGTCAGAATTATGTATACTCTTCCGTGTCTTTCATGCGTTTTTTTTTTGCTATATTTTCGTTCGTCGTAATACCCAATTCAATTAAATTACTTAAAATAATCTTGCTGTAATACAAGTACTGGTTTACAGAGGTTAGAGTTGGCATTTACTGTTCTTTTGTATATGCCTTGTTGCGTTTTCTCTTCCAGTTCGTAATTTTAAAATTGCGACATCTTGTCATTCGATAAGTATTATAAATTAGGTACATTCGACTCCCATATAGCGTAGAGATTGGGACTACGCCATAGGAATACTACGTTTTATGGGACTATGCACCCATTGATATTAGGTTCTTTCAATTGTATTTTGTGAATTTAATGAAACCAACTAATCAAACGTTGTTCCTGTCTCAGAATAGTTTAACAAAGCCAAGGGACGAACACCTAATGCCAAATATTTTTCAATGCACGTATAACATTTATGAAAATTCTAATTTGTCCTTGAAAATTTTGGGTTTTGTCAACAACTTCGCTGTATGAAGGACCGCCGTAGGAAACTTCTTTAAATAGGGGTATTTTGTATGCCTCTCGTTGAGTGAACAAATCTTACGTCGTCTGGTCAACTGTAGGAGTAGCTCTCACATACCCTGTACGTTTTTGTATTAAATTAAATGTTTCCCTTTTGTTTTTTGAAAGATTTATTGTCACTAAAACTATCACGTAGAAAGTGACGGTTGAGGGTTATCTAAACGTAATGAACCCTCGTCTGTAAGAATAGACAGATATCAGAAACATATGTGACATAGTGACATGATTCGCAGCGTATTAATCAGACCGACAAATTAATTAGACATATTTTTATAATTATTATTTTAAACATCGAGCAATGTCAGCGGTTGCTTACTTTCATAATATAACACGATATTAACTTCCGGGTATTGTAACTTATTGCTATGTTAGCGTATGTTTCTCATTAGCAAATATTTTTTTCAGCATTTTTTATTTGACTTATTGGCGTAGGACATAGGTCGGCAAAGTGCGGCTCTTTGGCCCTTTAAGTGCGGACATTTATAGACATATTTGGCTCCCAATATTTTTTTAAATTGTTTGTAATGTTTAAATTGCCTAAAGTTTGCCGACCACTGGCGTAGGAGAAAGAAGAGAAAAACTTCGCGAAGATCGGATAGCGGAAGAGTGGTACGCTTGAAAACATCGAATTCTATGTGTCAAATAGTAGTTTTCTCAGATAGAAATACGTTTAATTCTAAAATCATTTTTAATGTAAAGAAAGCAGATATATTAAGCTTACTTTACAGTAATCTAATGCCTACATTTTATTATAACCTTTTCAGAACCTTTGACGTTCTGATCGTAAGTGAATCTCATACAGTTTGCCCGCAAACAATAAACAAAGATAATACCCAAAAATCTGTTGAAAATGCTCGTGGTGAGCGAAACCGGTTCTGGTCAACCTTCCCTCTAAGCTGCGCGCGTGCGCGGCCTCGCAGCAGTTGGAAAGCCCCCGCGCACTCATTCCGGGTTGGCGCGTACTACAAGACAGTTATTCAATTAATATTTGATCGGTCCGGGCAGCATTTGAAATTTCCGCGCAGCTAACTTCTCGCCTTAGAGGGAGCATTGGTCCTGGTACTATCAGATAAATGTAGAATTGGTACAAAATAGTGTTTTATTTTTTTAATACAGTGCCTTTCCACAAAGTATTGACAGTGAACACATTAAAAGTGAAAGATACTACCGTTAAGAAACAGTTAACTTCTACTATATAGCTATCTTCATATCAAGTTTCTTACGAAACATACAACTTCTGTGTTATCTTTATCTAACACATGGGTATCCAACCGGTAGATCGCGATCGACCGGTCGATCCCAAAGCAAAATTTGGTCGATCCCGAAAGCTTCCGTGAATTTCAAATTAATATATAATTTAAATATAAAATATACAAAAATACTAAAATTGAATTACTTTGTAAGCACATACCTGTCTAATGATATGTGTTTCGCATTTAAAATAAACATTTTTAAGTTTGAAGAAGGGAAAAAACCCTACTAAATAAAATTTCTTATAAGAATCATGTTAGAAGTCGATCGCGAGAAAACTTCAGATTAAAAATTCGATCCCAGGGCAACAAAGGTTGGACACCCTTGATCTAACATAATTGTTGAAATAGTTCAGATGTTAGAAGAAGGGAAAAAGAAAAAACATATTTTTTCTAAACAAACCCCATTGAAAAAATCATTAGAATTCATGATTTGACTCTCCGTATTGTGTTTGTACGTCATCCCATTTGAATTGCTCTATCGCTCCAAATATCAGGTCAAAAAAACATATCTTGTTGGTATCTTTAGTTGCAGTTTTCCCAGTCGCGTTTGCAATTAATTCAGTTCAATAAAAAGTCTAATTTGACCAGCTGCTTTTATAATGTTCAGTGTGTTCGTCTTATTTAGATTTCCTAGAACTTTCCCAACAATAGCGAGAGTAAATAAATTGACCAGATCTCTAATAATAATTAATTTCTAGTGGCATTTGTATCATGTTATGCAACATGAAGTGAATTTCTGTCCCACATATTTGCCACTTGATTCCGTATTTTTATCATCGAGTAGATTGTAAATATTAACCACTGTCGCTGTCATATTTATGTCGCTTTCTCGCTCACCCACTCTCCAAATCTCACCTACTGTGAATTTTATCTGTTAAGTGTTTCCCAAACTTTATTAGTATAATAAATAGTCGTTATTCATAAATTGTTATCGATACATTAAGCCAATGTGTCAATACTCTTAATACGCAAATGTCTTGTGCTTAAATTATATGCTAGAACGGTCTGTAATGTCAAATAAAACTTAGTGTGGTTAATATTTACATCACCTTTATTCGCCAGTGTAATTTTGAGTTGTTGTTTAAAGGTACCGAAACTCACTCTTGTCAAGATTTTTTTCTCATTCGTTTTCGTTCCCAATTTCAAGCATATTGATTCCTTTTGGAATATCTAAACTAAAGTGTTTTTACGAGGACAGTTTCTCAACTTCTCTTTTTTCCGAAGAGAGTAAAGATAGAATGATTGGGTTAAAACAGGACAGGCGGTTAACTAGCCGCCCTCGCTTTGCTTCGTATTGTAATTCGAACCCGTGAGATTGGTTACGAAAGTCAACTACGTTGACCACTGCGCTATGGACCTGATTGTTGGGGAAAGATATTGTAAATAAGAGGATTTTCAAAACAAAATATAAATTAATAGACCCCTGGTTCTGGTCACAGAGTAAGTGTTTGGCCCTGGTACTTTTATTCAAAAGGGACCTAAGATAGGAAAAAACACATAATGGTTTCCATGAAAAAATCGACAGCCTTTAAGGAAAACTTATATAAATAACATATTTATTTGAAACATTAAAAAATTGCGAGACAAGGGTGCTGGAACGCCGTCCAACCGCGTTACATGAACAGAAAAGCACTGTTGCTTGGTAAAATAACGATCAGTAGTACAAATAACCTTCATGGCCTTTTTAAACCTATTTTATAGTGTTACCTGATAATATACTTAGTTTTATGCCATCTGTAGCCGATTTATCTAGCATTTGTTTTCTGAATATTGAATTATTTCAAATCAGTTTTTCTGTCGCTTAAGAATTGCTTTTTGTTTCACCGTTTTATCAACGCAATGAACTAGTGAAACCTTATCAGACTTATCATTATTTATTTTATCAGTCACATTCTTTCGTTGCGTTATATTTAGAAAATTGACTCTTGGTGCTCTTTTTTGAAACATGTTTCAATTTAGCGCTGTACCGATTTCTATCATACAAAACGTATTACATGCGTATATTATAACGGCAGAAATAGCCAATTAATCTAATTACCCAAAACAATTTTAACCGCAATAAAATATATTAATTTAATTTTAATTTATCTGGTGTCCGTGAAAATTTTACCATTCACCGAAACACAGTTATGACTATCACGGCATCAAAGTAATATGACTGTCATCTTGTATTGTTCGCGGTCTTCTGGTGGCTTAGCGTTATTTTTTAAAGATCCGGTTCAACTGTAAAATATCTACAATACAAAAGTTTTTTGCTGACCATTGGGTGGATACAATTTTTCGTGCCCTTTGGAATTGTTCATGTTTATATAATTCTTAACGATACTATGCCAAATTTACGATGAATTGTACAATGAAAGTTTCAACGTAATAATAATATTGTCATCGCATTTTATCATACTTGAGCAGTCTCGTATTTGGAAAATTACGTTTGCTAATATTAGAGTTAGGTGGGCTTACAGGCGCTTGTAAGCCTAGGCTGACGCCACCGTCCAATAAGGCTCGTTATCATAAAATGATACCAAACAAGACCGGGATTTGTTTGGTTCTTATGAGTTGGTAAAAAAAATCTATGGAAGATTTTTATACACTAAGTCATGTCTCATTTGTACAAAAATTAACGTCTCGCAATATCACGTTTTTAACCCTTTGAGGAAGGAGTATGGCCGCATGCGTGCGGCAGAATGTTGTTTAATATTTATTGACAATTCTCATGCTTTCATTTGAATTGTCATTATTTATTCACACATTGATAAGAAAAACATATTTATATCTGTGATTTTTGGCAGTCGAATATTTTTTTTATTATTTGTTGCAAATTAACTTTTTTTGTAAAAAGGTTAATATTTGTATACAAATCGAAAGCCGTACAGTATTGAGCGTAAAATAACGTTTAAGCGCGATTCACTTCCTAGAATCGACGTCAGTAGAGCGGGACATGTCTACAGATGAAAGCAAAACAAGATTTGGGCCCAAATTGGGCCATAATGACATTTCGAAAATTAGTTCATATATTACATTTTTAATTGTGCATTGTAAAATTATAAAAACATATTTACCACCTGAAATATTATTCTGTTTTCCCAAACTGACCAAAAAACAAAAAAAATGTTTTTATATTTTTGTGTGTATCATGTGGTAAAAATAATAAAATATACAAAAATCCTAATTTTGTAAAAATGAACTCACGTCTCAAAGTGTTAAATGTGAAATATTAAAAAAGGAACTTTCGTAAAACTTGCTAAGAGGCGAAGAATTTTTTTTACTATTTTCTACATCTGTTTACGTTTACACGCAGTTTGTATTTTCTCATTAGTTAAAAATACTCCCCGATCATCTTATAAAAAATTGGATTTATATGTATTTGTAAAAAATAATGCACATATACACCGCAAAACATGCATTCGGTAATCGACATACTTGAAACAACTCCAATGTCATTGAACCTACGATTCACTTAATAATGTTTTTTTTGTTAAACACAATTTTTCGTTTTTTTTTCATAAAATATGAATATTTACCGCATTTGAAAAGTAGCACTTTATTAAGATGCGAAATATACTATTACACCACGGGTCGTCAACCTGGTCCTTACCGTTCACTAGTGGGCGGTAAAGACTTCCGTGGTGGGCGATTTTTGTTTTTACCCCAAAATCTCCTTAATTCCTTCTAGATTTTTTTTCACCCATATATTGAATTGAAATATAGTGATTTTGGTAAGCGGTAAGGAAATTTTACCATGAAAAATAAGCAAAAGCGGGCGGTAGGCATAAAAAGGTTGACGACACCTGTCAAATACCATCATGAAAAATACTGATCACCGTTCTTTCTAACCATATCATATTATTTATTTAAAAATGTGAGCTTTTAGACACCAATAGTTATTGTTTGACGTGGTTTTAACAGCGTTAAAAATATTTTTTTATACTTGACTATTTTGCATTTGCATCACATATGCATTCAGAATTTGTTGACATACTTATCTCAAAAATGGATATTATGAGTTTTGCTACTAAGCCCCATATACATATATTCAAAGAATTCCATTTAATTACGTATTCATTATTAATGTTAGTAAACTCTTTATTTGCCTAGGCTTGCCAGATGGTATACGCAAGGCGAAAAATGATCACAACAAAGTAAACCAAACGCCTGAATCAGAGTTATTTGGCATTCGGTATAAATGACCCAAATATATAAAAACAAATCGACCGTTGAAAAAGCGTAACGCAAAAGTGGGCAGCGATAAATTCATGTTACCAATTCTCACGGTAAAATATATATCTTACTTAGGTACTATTGCATCGATCTATCGGAAAGCATGACCGGATTGCAACACGGATAACTTGTAAAATCGACACAGAAGAAAAAAAACGTAAACAGCTGACGGCCGCTGATAGTGAGGCCAATCAGATTCGACTTACCTGTTAATTCCATTGTCAGGTGTTTGTTGTAACCGCAGTGGTTAACCCGTAACATGCCATCCTAAAAAATAACGTTCCCTGCCATGATGACATCTCAGTTTCACTGTTTATTGACAGTATTTAAACCTAAGTTAGTAGCTAAAAAATAATTTAAAAAATGTATATATGCTAGAATACCTAAAATGATAAATACTTATTGACAATATTAAGAGAAATATTGAATGACTTAATGATTCAACTATTTACGATTGCATCATGGGCGTGGAGGTGTTAAGTTACAATTAAGAATCTGAATGCGCAGGTTAAAACTGTCCCGACTTGAGCTAAAAATTTGCCGTTTTCACAAATTTTATAACTGCGATTTCTCGATGCTGCATATGCGGGTATATTTAGGTTTCCTTTTATGTGTTATTCTATTTTCGTGTGACTTATATTTGATTAACTTGATATTATTTTGGGAAGACATCTGTATCATAATAGACAGTAGTCACGCATAAGTTTGGTAGCCGGGTAGGTTATTTTGTGAAGTTTTTTTCTTCTTCAGAGAATATGTATTTTTTTTAAAAGAAACAATCTGTGTCACACCATTTTTATTACAATATTAGTAATTGTGCCACAGTCAATATTCTATTCAGAAACAATTCATTGTTTTTTATTACAATAATTTATGTACTTACCTACAATCAGATTGAGAGAATACCAGTTCTTACTCGGAATATATATGTACTGAGAGGTAAAGATATAACTTATTCGAGCCCTTTTCGAGTAAGATAAAGACAAATAATTAAAATGTGTGAAGGGTTTGATGAGAGAATTAATAATAGTTTCATTACCAGGGTTATCAGAGAGTAAACAAACATTACACTTATTGCCGCTTGTGTGGTCGAGTGGTCAACGTCGTTGGCTAACGCTACGGAGGTCACGGGTTCGAATCTCAGTACGGGCAGTTTTATGAATGGATTTTTCAATCGATTTATGAATTTCTGTTCAAAGGCATGCAAAAGGATGTCTTGAATTCCCCCCTCCCACCCATCCTATCCTATGAACGGGGCGTATCGAGAGCGATTAGCTAACCACTAGTCCTGTCCTAGGCCTTTCCTTCTATTCCTACTCTCTTTGGAAAAAGAGAGGTTGAGCAACTGAGTAACGAGCAGTTCTCGTAGAAACATTTCGTTGAGATAAACTCCATTAGGAGTCCATATGCTCTACATTGGGAGCGGACATGGTAAAAAAAAAAAAAAACTTTGTTGTAAGTAAGAATTATTCCATGTGATTATAGTTTTTACGTGTATCATTTTTTGCATTTGATTTATGTCACCTCTTGCATATACCAAAAAAATCATAATAATTTATTCGTAGCAATTAAAAGAAACGCATACATATTCAAAGAGAATTTATGAATAATATGAAGTATGAAACGATTTAACTATTCGTGAATTTCAGTAATAAACATTTGATATTTTCCTATTGAAATTTGATTCTTAGGTGACCATGGTTGTATTCAGGTGTAATGGTACTTGATGTCGTATATAGAAAATAGACTATTTGCTAATTTTATCGCACTGTTTCCAGATAAACAATATAAAGCATTTTTTTTTTATTATTTATTAAAAAAAATATTTGACATTACAGCTTACGCCAATGCGTTAAATATTTTTAAAGTTTTAAAGTTGAAATTATCTTCGCCGGGGCGTGGTGTTGCGCTAGACACTCTTTTGAAAGTTGTTAACCAATTGATTTATTGTAAATTAGCAACTTTACGACTCCGATCATAAAAACGAGTATTTTATGTACATTATTTATTTATTTATGAACGTATTTTCCCGTCACAATACATCATTGAATCAATTATAATCGGGTAATTTGTAACCTTCATTTAAAAAATAGATTAGTATTGCGTATTTGTATACCGCGATTTATATCCGCTCCAAAGAAGACCGCCGTCTAAACACTTGAATGTTTTTTTTTTTTTTTTACTATTTTGGATATATTATAAGATACAGGGCGAGTTTTTTTTTAAGATATTGGCAAGAATCGCAAGTTTTTTGGGGGTTAGTCGGCGATTTAATTTAGACTAACGGAGAATTAGTTTCAGCAAGTGTCACATGTCTTTAATGAGCTTTTCTTCGTGACAGTGCGGCTAGGGCCTCCAATTTTGTGGAACGGAAATCTCGGGATTGAGAATAATGAAAGTTGCGCGAGGGCCAAAAAAGTACCAAATTTCTTCATTTTGGGAATTCCGTAAATTTCTGGGTTTTTGAAATCGACTTTTTTTTTTTTTTGAAAAATCCCAGTATATCAACATCGCCGAGCAAAAATTTCTCAATCCCGAATTTGTACACGATTTTATGGTGAATGTTCAATCCCGAAATCCCGTGATGACAAAAAGGGTCAGGGATTGAATGCCCTAATCCCGGCTTTAATTTACGCATACGTAGATTAATAAATCAATGGACCAATATTTTTTTAATTGCATTACTGGAAATTTAAAAAATATGTCCAAAATAAAATAATATTCAATCGACGGTTAAATAAAAATCTAAGCGAAGAGTCGATAGAAGGTAAAACGACGTAAAAATTACACTTTTAGGATAAATTTTCCGGCGTATCTAATGACTCGTCGAATTGTTCTCTTGGGCAATGATAATTAGTCATTGCCATAATACCTGTTACAAATAATCACGTTTTCAAGTGTTTAGGAATTTCCCCGAACGGAAATGTTTTCCAGCGCCTATTAGCTATACATATACTCTTGTATGAATGTAAACTAATTTATTTTCAATTCAAATTTTAAATTTTTAGTATTAAATCTTTAATTTTAATATGTAAGACAGTAAGTAAACCTTGTAACACTGCAAACTGCAACTTTACACAAGAACGAAAGCTTTTATATGGTAAACTAATGTGTTTTTTTTCTTTTTATTTTCAGGTAAGAGATATTCTTTGAATCGACATCGTCGGCGAAATCAGATCGGAGGATTGTAATTATTACATTACGTTTCATATTGAGACAGATTATTGTATCTGTCATGTTTTATATAATACATCTAGTTTCTCTTTATTCTTTATTACAATTAGCACTTGAATAACAAATATATTATTATTAAATACATGTTTCAAATAATAAACACTTCATTTTGCATAGCAATCTTTTCTGATTCTGTCATATGGGTTAATCGTTAGTTATGATTGACTTTAAAAAAACCTGTTTTGCCTATACTATCTTACACATACATGACTTGGTAACGATTTGTAGATAAATTAAAATTGAATACCAAGTTCGTTTCTTTAGAGTTTTTACATAGTGATCAAAGTAGTATTATGACTAGTAAAAGGAAAAAAAGAATATTTTTATTCTTTCTCATTTTCTGTATAGAATCTAAATGATCTATCTATCATCCGCGACTGTGGATCGTAAACAAAGTATGGTGTGGACGAAGTAAGAGTTTTTTTTTATTTGCCAAGTAAGGACGCCACCTGCGAATACTTCGACTGTGCGGAGACACATAATGTTACGTGCGCATAATATTGATAAACTAGGCAGTGGCTTACCAATGTATCATATTCAATATGCCACACTTTCGTAACGGGCATGAGAAAAAATCTTTACATAGTTTCGAGATGGGATAACAGTACTCTTTGGCTTTCTAGATAGGTATATTATTTAACGTGTATGTTTTAAAATGATTCAGATTCTCGCTAATTCTATAAGGTTTCCACTAGGTACTGTAAATAATTTAGTTCTTCAATAATCATGTCGAACTCGTTTGCCACCGTGGACCAAAATGAGTACGTATTGCACATCGATCCACGGGTCGCATTACATATCTACTCATAAAATATCAATCAGTCGAATACAAGAACTGAGATATTATGTATAAAAGCTGTATCAATTGAATGGTTTTCATTTTTTCCATTTTTTAAATCTCTTTTCGTTGACCTTCAAATATTGTAAAAAATATATTCCGGCAGTCCTAGTGTTTGACATATTTCCTTTACAAAATATGAATTGTGAAATGATGTAAAAATGATCTTTGTAATCTGGGTGTTCCACTGTATATGCAAAATGGCGGAATAAACGAATTGCAGGTAAAATTATCCTTTCGAGATAAAATGACTAACATTATGCAGGTTTCCTTGGCGGCGCCATCTTGCTTCAAAAGAAATGGCATTGGAAGAAGTGCGCTTGCACTCTTCCACAGATGGTGGGCGTGAATGCTGCCAACGAAACGCAAACACACTTTGCTTCGGCGTTAATTTTTTTCTCGCTTAGCAAGTATTCAGGTGAGGTGATTCACCATCCAAGAATCTTATCTCGATATGGTTGCGCGAGACTGCATTGTTTGTTGGCACTGTGAGCCGAGCGATTGTTATACAGGTACCTAGAATGTGGATGGTGGAAGTTTGCGCTGCTGTTAGGGACGTGAGTATGGTTTCCAATCCCGGGACCCCGCTCAATTCTGTTTGAAAATCCCGGGATTTCAGGATTAAGAAAATGAAAAATTGAAGAGCTAAAAAAAGTGTCGCGCTGTTATTTTTGGCTGTTAGGGATGTGAGAAGGGTATCCAATCCCGTATACCGCTCAATTCTGTCCCGGAAATCCTGGGATTTTGGGATTGAGAAAATAAAACATGGAAGAGCTAAAAAAAAGCGTCGCGCTGTTATTTTTGGTAAATCCGCAAATTCCTGGGATCTTGGATTTGAAACTCTGGAAGGAGCTAAAAAAAAGGTCTCGCGCTGATAATTTTGTTCAATACGCAAATTTTTGCGTTTTCGAAATCAACATTAAAAATCCCAGGATTTCAAAATCGCCGACCAAAACTTTTCTCAATCACGAATCCAAATTTATGCACGATTTTATGCTGTACGTTAATTCCGGGATCCCGGGATTGAAAAATTGTCAATCGCGAAATCCCGGAATCACAAAAAGTATCCGGGATTAGATACCCTAGACGTGAAGTATTTCTTAAAAATACAGCAGATGAAGGTGTAATATTACTTAATACGAACTCATGATGCTTGGCTTCAGTTGAAACTCTTGAGAGGTTATTAGATCGGGCACGTTTAATCGGTACCACTGTTTAAAACTAATGTGTTATTTTTTATCAATTAAGAATTTATCCTGTGTTAATGTATCCTGCTTTAATGTTTAAAATAATGCATTTAATTTTCTCTCTTTCGTTATTAAATCTTTGGGAGACATAATCACCAACGCAAATTATTGTGGTCGCTGTAATCGTTCAGCTATATTATATGTTTGTGTCTACAGACATTTACAATCTTGTACTTTCGATAATTATTATGTAAAACTTTCTCGCAAACTTTCTTATACGATTTATGTGTCGCTAGGACGATAGACTGGTTTTTAATTATGGCAAGTCCATCAAAAGATTAAATATCTCGATAACTTTACAGATGTAGTAATGTGTGATCGAAAACTGCATCATGTAACATAGGAAGACGGAAGAGATCACCATTCAAAAGTGGATTTCCAGTTAGTAAATTCGATTATTTATTGCAGCAACAGAAGGAAAGTATTGATTTACAACCATGTGATAATTCTTATCAAATATTGTAAAATTTAAACAGTTAACACTGGAAAAAATAGTAGATGTTATCTTCTTCATTATATGAGGAAACAAATACTTGTTTTTGTTTCACTTCTTATTCGGGTTCTACTCAGTGAATGCGATTTGCAATCGTTGCATTTCAATACGAATCGAATCGAGGACTGCCCAGTGATTAGTTTTATTGTTATAGCCACTTACCTACTCATGCGAGTCTGGAAAAGAACACCAACGAAGAATATAAGAAGCATAGTCTCACACACATTAAATGACACCAAAGTAGTGACATTATCGTACGTTTTGAAATACTGTGCTTATAGTGCGACCTGGTTTAATATTTTTTACGAATCTTTGTTTTTGTCTACGTTTCTACAAGTGTTTATTATGAATTTATTATATTATCAGTAATATTTATCATTTATCTGAGAGAACAAATTATAATTGATTGTATATTTAAAGTACTAATGAGTAGTAAATTCCCAGCTGTCGACGGATTAGGATGTTTTAAATCTTTTTCCGAAAAAATTTAGCCGGGGATAATAACAAAATATCTTCTTTTATTTCGCACGTACAGACGAAAAATACTCACCGTATACTCGTTTGGTGAGGATTTCTTTTTTTAATATTAATTTTCTTATTTAAAAAAAATATATATGAATACAAATTTGGGTTACTGAGCTCAACGGCCGGCCCTTATGCGTTGCATATGACCCGCTGTATGGCGGTTACGCCACTGCTTAGTAAGTGTTGTACTCAGTGCCGGCGCGAGGTTATTTGACGCCCTAGACAACGGCTATTAGCGTGCCCTTTTTATCATATCGTCTCATTTTTTTCGAAATAATGACGAAAAAAACAATTCGGGATCCTTATTTTTTTTTTAAATATATAAATCCATGTCAGCTCCCAATGTGGAGCATATAGCCTCCTAATGGAGATTTCCAAACAGATTTTTTCTACGTGAACTGTTTCTTATTCAGTCGCTCAACCACTCTTTATCGAATCATATAGAATACGATACATAATTATAATGAGCAAATACAACCGTCAAAATAAATTATAACTTACTATTATTTATTATTATTAGAGCTTATAAAAATAATTTGAATACTCCATTTACGCGCCCCCTAATCGTTTGCGCCCTTGGCGGTTGCCTATTTTGTTTGTATGGTGGCGCCGGCCCTGGTTGTACTTGGTGAATAATCGTTATCTCGTGTTCATTAATTATTTATCTTATCGCAGTAAAGTAGATGGTTTAAACGTTTTACATTAATTAATGAAGTGTTTTTGTTTTTGAGCCTTATACAAATATAACGATCAAAGCAGATAAGAAGCCACCAACAAATATGCACACTTGACATTAAATTGCGCACTAGTGTAGCGCAGATATCATCGAAATTCGAAACCCAGCTAAGATGATACTTTTTTGAACTTGTTTTTTTTTCTCGCCTTTTGAAAGTAGTGTTTGCGATCGATGTTATGTTGCAATAGCTTTTTTTACCTGGTATATTATTTTTTAAATATTTATAAGACATTGTTGCAATATCAACATATACAATTTTAAACACCCAATACACTGCTTATCGGGTGCTACGATTAGTCCGTACAACAGTGATTGAAGCATTTAAATACGAACCGTACAAGACTACTCGAGTGCACGCTGTAACTAGGGCATCCAATCCCGGGATCCCGTTCAATTTTCTGATCCCGAAATCCCGGGATTGACATGGTCGCGATCCCGGGATTTCGGGATTGAGAAATTTGGAGTAAATCTCGAAAAGTGAGATGAAATTGGCAAATTGTCGATTCAAATTCCTCGGTGAGCTAAAAAAAAAAAAACGAGGTTTCGTGAGAATACGGGGAAAAAGTATACCAAATCGGAGATTTCAAATTCCTCGGTAAATTTATCTCAATCCCGGGATCCCGGGATTGAAAATTTATCAATCCCGAAATCCCGGGATTGGAAAAAGGCTCCGGGATTGGATACCCTAGCTGTAACTGGCTTGCCATGACTGCGTTTTCTTCCAATTGGTGTGATTCCGGCGTCCCGAAATATTCTACCGCCGGGTAATATGACATGGCCCAAGAAGAGGCAGAGTGGTTGGTCGACGTTGGAGAATTTTCAAAAAATATCTGCAACGACTGATGTGGCAGAGTACTTACAACAGTTGCGAGCAAAAGACGAATATGGGAGGCTGCTAACTAGTTTACTAAATACGGCAAGTTATGATAATATTCGAAATATTTAAGACGAAAGATTGATAATAAGTTGTGGCAATTTTGCATGACATCCCTTGAGTATGTGTGCTAAACAGGGCTGTGGAGTTGTGTAAAAAAAAAAAATCGACTGCAAAGATTTTTTCGATCATTTCATTTTGATTTATATATATGTGTGTATAACAACCATCAGATTATCTTCAGTCAGCCAAGCATGCAGTGACAAAACCATGGACTACTGTGGTATGAATACACTTCATTAAATATATATTTTTAAATGTGTTGAGTCGTAAGATTTTTCCGACTCCAACTCCGGACAAACTCCCCCCCGACACCACGACTCCCGACTCTGACTCTACAGTCCTGGTTTTAAGATATAAAAGTTTCTCACTTTCGTCCAGTCAATTTAATTTATACACCACCGATGGGTATTTTTTTGATAAATACTAATTAGCATTGTTAATTGATTTATGTATTAATTACCCTATTTTAATTCTCCAGTGAAAGTGTCGTTCGGTTAACTTTGCCAATCGCCGTGTAATGAATGTAACTTGTCGTTCAATACACCTAACACTTGTACACGCTACTTGATGGTTCAAGCGAGCCATTTTGCTTGATTACTTATCTCAATGGCATAATGGCTAATTCGATTAGGGATATGAGGATAAATTTCAGTATTAACGTAAATACAATAGTAGGTTTTTTGTCCTGTCTTTTTATCTGTGGTATTATGTAGATATTATATAAGTAAGAGGAAAACTTTTCGATTTATTTAAATCATATCTGATGAGTCATCGCTTGTGGAATTCCGGATTTAATGGATATCTTCTGACGAATCTGAAGATTGCTGGCACCTCTGCACACGTATATCCTATTATTTATTTCGTTACAATATTTCGCAATCTTAGATGACACTGTCTGATCATCACACAATCATATAAGCGTACTTTTCTGAGAATATACGTGAATACAGTGATGATGTATTAGTTTTACTTAGCTTAGTATAAATAGCCTCTAATTAAAGAAATTGTCAAGGAACAACATTTATTTCAGACTTTTTTCTTTTGGTTTCAATTTTCACAAGCTCGTCTTTTTCAAACTTAAAAGCTAAATTTAGATACTAATTCGGCATTTATCGGCTTACATCCTTTTGATAGAACGTGTATCAAGTTTGATACATTGTGATTATTGAAAAAAACCTGTTTTGAAAAAACTGGGTTACGTCCTTTTTCATTTCCACCGTCGATATGTAATCCTTGTACTGTCGCAGAGATATTACCGTTTATTAGTCTTTGTCACCCGTGCTTGCAGACCGGCCAATGGAACCGTGTAGCGAGAGAGAAGCTTGCAAAAGCGTCATAAGAGGCAGGACCGGTCCGAAGGCAGCGGCGAAAACAATAAATGCGTCGGCAGAGCCGGCCGGCAACCGGTTCCGCGGCCGTTAATCCCGACTCTCCGGCCGGCGGTGCGGCGGAGGACGCGTGGGCGAGCTCTCTGGTGCCAATTTTCGCCAACATGCCTGTGATTATTATCGACGCCATTTGCGAGGGTGCAAGCAGTACGCTAGCCTTGATGGATAACTGGCACACCAGCCAAAATGATCGTCCAATTATTTAAAGCCTTAAGAGATTCACATATAATATATCATGCAAATAATTGCCAAAAAAAAAATCATGTACCTATTGAGTATTATTATTTTGTTAAAAAGCATCGGACCTACTTTTCAATTCTGGGATGGAAGCTATAAAACTATTGGTATATGGAACTCACTTTAAGTATGTTTAACTGTCAATACTTGGCGGAAAGGCATTATATTAAGAAAAACACAATATTCCTTTGTACATATTTCCACTTTTATTTACCAATATTAGGACCGGTTTCGCTCCTGTGGAACTGTTTATAGCAGGGCTGTTCAGTGTAAAAAAAGACGACTCCGACTCCGAAGAAATTTTTCAATAATTTGATTTTAAATGATATATATGTATTTCATCAGATCATCCTTAGTCAGCCAAGCACGCAATGCCATTACTTTGGACTATTTTGTTTGAATACACATCATTAAATATATTTTCCAAAAAAACGAGCCGCTCATTTTTTACGACTCCGACTCCACAGCCCTGCTTTTTTTTTTGATCCCGAGATTGATAACTGGGAAAAAGTGAGAAATTAAGAGATTACAAAATTATTTTGAAATCGAACATCTTTTTTAGGTCGATGACTTGAAAAAGTCACTAATTCAGAGATTGTATTATTATTCAGAAGCCCAAAAGCTTTCTTTTTTTGCTCCATCCTTTCAAAGAGTTACGACTTCCAGTGATTAATTAGCGGGTTAAAATGATTTTCACGCTTTATAGTAGATACCGAAATCCCGGGATTGGAGACTAGCCCTTATCTCTGTCATCAAACGTGTAAAAAGACATCTTATCGAAAATAAGGGCCCACAATAATACTGTCTCACACCAATTTCTTTGTGAATAGTATTTTAAGTGTTTGTAAACCGGATACGAACTCAGAGTTAACCACTCAACTTTTCCTTGTTACGAAAAGCCATTGAATATTCAAAACTGTGGGAGAATGTGCTGGGAATTATTATTAATTAGTTAAAAATAAACAAATTGATATCGTTTGCGTTTTGCGGTTTTCCAAATGAAAGCGAAACTTAAGCAGGTTGCTGATCTAGCTTCTGTACTAACCAGTCGTACTTCTACTATACTAGTTTTTTTTTTTTTTTTTTTAATATTTTTATTCTATTTTTAACTATAATATTTTGTTGATATTACGCATTACGAAAATCGCTTCAACGTGCGAGAGACGATACTTGACACACCATGATTTTGGATCATGTCATATTTTAATCTGGTACAGTGGAACCTCGATCAACCGTTCTCGCATAATACGTTTTCCCGGCTGGACCGTTTATTTTTTATAGTCCCGTCAAACTCCCATAAGAACAATGTTAAATAATCCCGCATTGACCGTTCCCCGATTTACCGATTTCCTCGATAAACCGTCTAAATATTTTGGTCCCGTCACAAATATTATCCTGATTGACCGTTTTTATTGCATATTTCTCCATATATCAGCAAGTAAGTTTGACACAGCCGAGTGCAGGTGTTATGTCTAGACACGTTGGAATGCACTGTACATGTTAGACGCATTGGACGCTTGTGCTATTTTTTTTGGGTTGAAATCCACCACACGCGTATTATTGTTTATGATGCAAATGTAGAATTGTTTAAAATTCATGATAATAATTATTCCTGTACATACAAACTTTTTGGTCGCGTAGCTGGATTTGTACAAGTCAGTTGCGTTCAATATTGCCTCACATCTCGTATCATTTTTTTTTCCAAATTGAAACTAAAATGCCGCCACCCATAAAGAAAACTAAAACTCAGCTGAGAAGAAGAAGGAAAATCGCTGAAACCTCGATGTTTTAAGAATATAAAAACACTTCCCGTAAAATACCACGCCAACAAGAAGGCATGGATGAACACCGATATTTTTATGGCTTTCTTGAGGAATTTCGATTCCTCAATTAGTGCTCAGGGGCGTAAAATACTACTAATAGACAATTGTGCCGCCCATCCTCGAGATACTTCATTTCTTAAGAACATCAAGGTAGTTTATTACCCTCCAAATTGTACCAGTGCTTTACAGTGAGCTAGCTACCTGTGGCGTTGAAACAATCGAGTCATTATGTGATGCAACTAATGACAGCAGTGAAGAAGAAGATGGCGAAGACCATAATACCGAACCTATTCCGACATTTACACAAGCATTATTGGCCTTCGAAAAAATAAAATTATTTTTCTATTCCAAAGAAATCGATGAATCCGCTCTTAGAAAAGTACGCGAGTTTGAGGCGTCTTTGTTCCGATTAAAGTGCCAAACAACAAAGAAACAAACTAGCATAAAGGACAGTATGTACAAGTAACTAATAAATAAATGTTTTTTTAAGATTTTACTTGTTTATTATTATTTGAAGCTTTCCCGCATTCACCGTTTCCCGCAATTACCGTTTTTTTTCCAGGATCCCTTGGAAAACGTAAAATCGAGGTTTCACTGTACTATTTTGTCAGATGACTAAAATGTTACACACATCTTAGTGCCGAACTTTCACCCAACAATAAATACAATTGAATCAAGTATAGATGTGTGCATATAAATATTTGGAAATAAATAAACTCTCAAATTTTCTGTCAACAATCTAGCAAGACTTAATATGAACGCTTTGTAAAACATATTAGTGTATTATGTCGGGCGCCGTGGTCTAGTGCAGCGGTCGGCAACCTTTTTGGACTCACGGACCACTAGATGAATTAAAATGTCAAAATTTTGATCCGGCGGACCACCAAATGGACTTAAGTGTTAAATATTCTATATTTAAATAAAAGTGAATAATAGGGTAAAAATATCAAAGTATTTCAGTTCTACAGTTTTACTTTACTTTTTTACAGAAATACTTTGATATTTTTACCCTATTGAAATTGAGTTCTAACCAAGTAAACGCCAAATCAATAAATACAAGTGAATAAAGCGAAGAATATAAAACAAGGTGAAAGAGTGAGACAGAACATGCATCTGCGGACTATCAGTTACCGACGGCTGGTCTAGTGGTAAGAAATCTACTGTATAATTAAATTTAATTATGAGATATTCGACGTGTGGTGTACTGACTGTATTCGATGTCCTTACCCCTTGATTTCGAGTGATGTTGAAAAGTCTCACCGGGTTTATCTCGTATGTTTTTACAATTTTTAAAATATATGATATCGGCATTAGTTGTAATACCAAATAATTATTGAAACATGTATGTACTTAAGTAATAAACAAATAATATGGCCGAACACAACATCAAAATACAAGAGAAGAAAGAGAAATATAGCAAGAGCTCTTCTCTATGTAAAAGATGAAAGACACCAGTCAGTCAGTAATTAACAAATATGCGGATGTTTTTTTTTATTGGTTTTTCGCTACCATTCTCTAATAGTGGTTGTGTTTATTTAAAAATCTGTCATTCAAGAAATCGCCTTGGGCAATATTAATACTGCCCAAAACTGTACAAACGTTCCTTTTATATGTAAAAAAAAATGATGATATTCAACAAAAACACAATAAAAGTTAAGACGCACTGTCGTAAGGCATGCAATACTTGTACATTAAGTTCTCAGAAATGGCTATTTGGTATATATATTCAATATTATCTATAAAGAATTTTTTCCCATAGGCAATTCAATACCAATCATCGTATGTGATTAGCCGGCAATTTCGTCACACACAACGTGTGACTCAGATTTGATAGTATGAGTCATTCATTCATTGCTGTTGTCATTCAATGTCACCCTCCTCGGACGGTGATTCACGAGAGGATTTTACTGGATATTGTGACAGCTATTCTCATGATTACTTTGCAATGTCGATGATTTCTCAAAGTTCAATGAAATAAACAAAGTTAGTAAAAACACAATATTCCTTTGTACTTCATTCCACTTTATTTAATATGTCAGGACCGGTTTCGCTCATTACGAGCATCGTCAACTCCCTATCTAGTTTGTATTCATTTGTAAAGAATCTTTTTATCGCGCTCGACTAGGTACAAACGAAAGGTGAAAAAACTGATGAAAGCTCAACTATACTAGTTACTCGGTTTTTTATTGGTGTATGCATATATATTATTATTAAATATAAACAATTCTGTTTTGGGCCATACCTCCAAAATTTCTTCAAAAAGACAGCTAGCCTTTCTTCTTCTTTTGTATGAAAATAACAGTACCAGAATTAGTTGTTCACGGTGTACTCATTTTTACGATTAAACACAATGTGGGAGGCGAGGGCTAAAGCTGAAAACAACCCGTTTCCTTGGATCCTTTATTCATAAATGTATTTAATAATTTTTGGCCCCTTACGTGAATTAATATTTGCACTTCGGCATGTGTTTTTGTCCATACCCGAAGCATACTTAAGTACAATAACACTGCAGTATAGTTCAACTGATTGACTGGTGTCTTTAATCGTTTCAGTGCCTGTATGATCCATATTATTTGGTGTAGTTAAACAACTTCTAGTTTTTAATATATATAATTTTGATCAGCTGTATTTGTGCACAACTGTGCTATAAAATACCAAACCACATACATACTTGGTTATTTATTGCGTCACAATGTTTCCCAATGGTAAATCAAACTTAATTTCGGTTTTATGCTCGCGTGAGAATAAATTTTCCTATACCGGTTGATTGCTTGATTGGGTGCCGTGCCGTTAAACCCTGTGTCACGATTATGATAATAATTATTATAAAGTAACACTTAAATGCCACAGCATTAATTTTATGTGCATTACCGGTAGGGTAAGTGATGCTTATTTTGGCCACCAACAAATTTATTAACGGGCTCCCACAGAAAAATACAAGGTTGATGAACGGCAGTCTTCTGCCAAAGAGCGGTCATCACGGCATTTGCAGACATGTCGAAATCATACCGATCTATTGGGCTACTGGTTATTAAACAGTGGAAATGTTTCTTGCACTCGCTTATCACGCTGTGAAATATTTGTTTGGACGTATCACGAAACACTTTATTTTCACTCAATGTGTATTCTGAATACTCTGTTTTTTGAGTTGTGAGCGGCTTCTGGATCGTAGTTTATAAATAAAATTTGATTTAAAACTTATTTACATTTCTCTTATTTTCATATTAAGCATTTTTAAAAATGAACTCGTTTATATTTAAACTGTAAGTGGCGATATGTAGTCACATTACTGAAAATTCACTGGCAAAATGCCATGATAAACGTTTGTATAAAACAGATGAACGATAATGTTATATTAAAAAAATCGATTATTTCATAGGTCAGCGAATCCGGTCATGGTTTTACAATACAATTTGTGATATCAAATCGACTATTGCGGATAATTCTTAATATTTTACGATACTATTCAAACGAGTTTTATTTGTGTTTTTGTATGAATTACGCCGGTAAAATATCAATTTAAACGTTATAAAATAATGTGAAATCCTGGTAATTTTCTGGATAGGTGGCCAATGTTGTCAGATTAAACTCTGCGGTAATATTTAGACAGCGCGTGTGACTGATAATTACTGTGCTTGTAAATGAGGATTTTCACTTTGAAACTCTGCATGCCGGCTCGGGGGTAATTGATTAGTTTTATGCCATTGGCAAGCAAGCCGATGCTTTCTAATATTCAGTTTATCCTTGTAGAAATTTGAATAATTAGCAGTTTTATGACTGGTTAACGGCAATATTGCTTGATTGGGGGCCATAGAGAACCAGAAGTTCAATGATTTTTTAATGAAGCGTGCCTATTTTATAAAAAAAAACTTATAAAATTACATAGCCCACGTTGTAGATATCCACTTGTTATCTAATTAAAGACGCATGTTTTAATAATGCCTTTCCACAAAATATTGACAGTTTAAAAGTAAAAATAATATTGATACCTTAGTTTTTAGCTATTATCATGCCGGTATGTTATCACTAGTTATAATCAAACGATTCAATTAGTTATAGGTTGAGATTGTTATTCCACACTATTCTCATGTGAATTGACCCTCCGTGAACGTTTTAGAGTTGAGGAAAATATTTAATCCTTCCGGTCATTATACCATGCACCGAATACCGCGCATAAAATAGCCACACTGGAATTCGTAGAACCTGTTTGTATAAAGTTAACCTTTTTTTGCTGTCTAATCAAATTGTATCTAACAACATTTTTATCGCACGCAATAATCTCGATGGTATTGGCTGCTGTCCCCCCCCCCAGGACTACCACGTAGACTAGTGTTAGTAAACTGAATAAATTAAGTACACTTCAAGTGTGATATTAATTATTGTATTTTTATGTGTGCTAGAGAAAGTTTTTTGTTTGGCTCTTGTTTTGTTTTTCGGCGGCTCACATCTTGGGCGGATCTCGCAGACTAAATTTAATGAATTGGTTAACAAAAAAATAAATATGTATGTAACCTTGTGTATGTGATATTGACCCCCCTGGCTTTGGTTCCTCGATTTAAATATTAACGATCCATTAAGATCTAATATCAGATTTAGTAGCATTAAGTAGGTGGTCTACAATTTATTATGGTATACTATCATGTGATTTTATAATTCGCCAAAAGTGCGATTTGGTGATTGGTGGTTACAATTTAAGAATTATCACTTTATCAAAATATAATACTACAGGCATATATAAAAAGCAAATCTGCGAATAAGTGTCGCTGATAAATTTGGCAAAGTCTTTGATTATTGGAGATGCGATGGGGATAGTATGTTTTGTATAATTTTAGTACTTGGTAACTTGGAATAAAAAAAATAATCCAAAGTACTTAATTTCACAGACATCATTTAATACAGTTGATAGCTATTTCGGCATTGGCCTATAGTACAAACTTTAAAATATAAACAGGTCTGAGTATGACGTGATGCTGACATTGCTTTTTTTTAATTCGATAAACCTTTTTTTGTATCATAACGAAAATTATAATATATCCTCATCTTGGTTATTATTTCTGGTGACGCTTTCCGAAACGCGTGTACCTACCACTGTTATCAATTTAAATTTTACAATCACGCACCGAATCGGAAAGAGTTATGTTATGTAAGATTGAACAGGTCTACATGTAACTAAGGCATACAATCCCGGACCCTTTTTGTAATCTCGTGATTTCGGGATTCACACTTTTTCAATTTCGGAATCCCGGCATTGAAAATTCACCGTTCGAATTCACAAATTCGAGATTTCAAAAAATTTTAGTCTTCGGTCTAAAATGATAAAATTTGAGACATTTTTTTTCTTTCGGGGATTTTAAAATTGACTTCAAAAACCCAGAAATTTGCCGAATGAATTTTACTAAAATGACAAAAGGTTGGGACCCTTTTTTTGGTCTCGCACGGATTTCAAAAAAAATGTTTGATGACCTGTTTTCACAAACTTTTTTCGAAAATTTTGCACTTATCCTCATTTCCAAAATCCCGGGATGAGTGCTTTCAAAATCCCGGGATTCCGGGATTGGACGCCCTACATGTAACCATGTGCACATCATAAATTAGTCGCGTCTTGAATTTGATGATTTTAAAGCAGTCTGCATGTTGATTTTGCTTTAAATTATTGAACACCATAAATACAGAAACGATAAACACGTCTATTTATGTGCATCCGCTATGATTGCAATAAACTACATTCGATTTACATAATATTCGCTGGTCTGATTTTATCTCACCTAACATCTGCATCGATTTCTTAGAAACGTTTGACGAATACAATGTTTATCACAGGCATTTATAGTCAGAGCACAGAAGTGAAGGTTAGCATAGAAATAATTTTATTCCACCATATTGCAAAAATATTCGATCGATAAAAAGATATTGCAACAAATTGACAATTTTGTCTCCAGTTCTTGTATTCTAGAATCTAGATATGTGATACTGTTTATTAAATAGGCTGATTTATCGCTCTGTGGCAAGTCGCTGATATGTAGCGGTGGACTGCCAATATGTTAACAAGGGGCTCGCTTGATCTCAGAGCCGTTTGAAGTGTTCTGAGGAAGGGGTGGATTTTTTATCGCTCTTACACACTTATTAATTAATTTAAGTAATCAAATGTTTCTTACTATAACTAACTTATGTAACAATAGTCAATATGCCGTAAAATAATTAATACCTGTATCTGATAATGTACCACTGTGTGTAACCGTCGAAACTTATACTTTTTTGCACAACTTTCCGATATATTCTGATTTGATCTGAGAATATTAAAAAAAATAGCAAGGGGCTCACCATCCTCAGTCAAGTCTAAAAGGGGGCATTTCGTTTTCACTCATGTGTATGCCATTATGGTTCATTTCACGCTGTTTCATGATTTATATATATTTTTGACTGAGTGTTTAATAATTCGCCGACACAGTCTGACATGGACAATCATTTTGCCGTTTATTCTTGTCCGATCTCGAAAGTGAATCAATTCCGTATCAGATGATAACATATTTTAAGCTTCTGTTTGATTTAACTTCGAATTATATCATATGACATGTGTACATGGAATCAAAACTCTATCATGTTTATATTGTTAGTTTTGAAGATTCCTCAAATTCATTTAGACCAAACATGTAACTATTATTTGAAAAAAAAAAAAAAAACAAATTGGTAGCTTGAAAACGAAATCAGAAATGTATATGATTTTAACTTCATCTCTGAACAGGAATATTTATTACTTTTAATGTATTCACTGTCAATACTTGGTGGAATGGCATTATAGTAAAAATAATAAAAGATTTTTAGTACTTTTTCCACATAAAATTTATTTGATCAGGACCGGTTTCGCTCATCGCAAGCATTAGTTGATAATGCTCGTGATGAGCGACACCGGTCCTGATCAAATAAATTTTATGTGGAAAAAGTACTAAAAATCTTTTTTTTTTATTATTGGAATATTTATTGTTCAATTGCATCGATTGACTGATTATATGTAAGTAAAATTGAAGACCCCCAATAAAGAATATCCGTACATTGAAAAAGTTTCAATGTGACTTCTTTCCAACGGATTGTTCGACTGATAAATGAATGCACTTGCTGTAAAATGTAAGCGCAGTGCGGTTAAAAATGCAGTTACACCAAACATGTTGTAGCGGGATACTTCCTCAAAAATGTCTTTTTAAGTACAGATGAATAATATGCATATCTGACAGTTATCTGGGCGGTCTTAACGGCCCGATTAGACCTAGCTGGCTCGCGGCACACTTCGATGTCCCGTTGCGTTTGTTCGCTCGTTTTGTGTGTGTTTTCTTTTAAATATTGTTATCATTGTCTTCTGTATATTTTATTCTTGTCAAGTGTCACTTTCTTTTCTGCCTAATCTCCAACCGCTTCTCAATGTGGGTGCCGCGCGACACTTCAATGCTGTCCTCTTATTCAGGTGTATATTGTTTTCTTTTCACAATTCACCCATCCTTATTTATTTTATTTAAGATATGTTGACATGATTCGATTTACATGAATGTTTTGAAGAATATAGTAGGATAAAGTAAACTTTTCCATTCATCAGTCTTTTGAATCTTTCATCATTAAGTATAAAATTTAATTGCATACTATTAAATATTATTGGGTCCGCCTATGGCGCAGCGGTTAACGTTGTTGGCTTCCGTGCCGGATCTCACGGGTTCAAGTTCCAGTACGAACAACATTTTTCAATTGATATATCGATTCCTGTTCGAAGGCATGGGTATTTGTGATGTATAAATTTTCCGTCCCGCCCTTCCGATCCTTCAATGACTGGGCGTAGCGAGAGTGATTAACCTCATTTGTCTTTATATGTACTTCTATCACTACAACTCTCTTTGGAAAAGATAGGTTGTGCAACTGCGTAACAAACAGTTCTCGTAGAAAAAGGCAAGGTGTTTGTTTATTATTAATATAAAACATCATATTATTATTAACGTTTACAATATTTATGTGTGGCCCATCAGAGTAATGCATTATTTTATTTGGCCCACCAAGTAAGTTGTGTAATCCCTGGTCTAGTATCTAATGAGTAGTGGTAAAACATATATATTAGTTGCTTAAAACACGACTAAATGGAGAGTTTTTGTTAGAATTTCACTCCCTGTACACTTTGAAAACCGCTGTTGGAATGGGAGTAACGCGTAGAATCTGGGTCTCCGGCTCGTTCGGCTGTTATGTTTTCGGCTTGGCATGCATGCGATCACTTCTTCTTCTACTCCCCGGAGCGCCCCGGGCTCGAGGCGCGCACCTACATACCGTATGTTACCTTAGTCGAAAGTGTGTGCCACATTTGCGTAAAATGTCATTTAATTGCCATTGCATTCGTCGGCCTACGCATGCCGCAGCACTGTGTCATGTGCCTGCACAACCTCAAAACTGTACGAATGCACTTGAGATGGATTCGTGCAACGAGGGCCTATTGATTCATTTTTTAAGGAACGCCCTCCACTAAATCATTGTTATGTCATTCTTTACGGTTTTGACTCGTATTCTCTCATTCGAGAGCCTTAGTTTAAAAACCTATCTAAATTGTAGGCAAAGTGCAAAAAATTGCTGTGGGCTTTTTGTAGTTGAGTAGGTTTTGAGACTAAACCCATTTTTTAAAATGCGTTTTCTCTGTTTTTAAAGAGGTTTTGAAATCGGAAATTTATCGATCGTGTAGTCCAGGGGAGGGAAATCTTTTCATTTCTAAAAGCCACATTCATTTATCTGATTCAACAGATGGCCGCAGTAAAGAAAGCGTTGACACCCTCCCAACCAAATAAACTAAATATTTTTAATTCACAATGTAAATTAGTCAAAACGCAATTTAAAAATAATCTGTATCCATCTAATCAAAAAAAAATGGCACAAGTCAAAAGACCGCAGGTCCCCACCACTAGTTGGTATCAGTCATTGAAATAGAGAACAAGTTGGCACCAAACTTGAAAAATTAAAAATGTTCTTTTAGGTAGGTTTTGAAACTGAGATTCTCATTTATGCGTTCATTTTTTATGATAAAGAAAATAATACATGGTTCTATTTAGTATACTAATAAAATGTATATTTTTTAAACCGTAACATGCCATCCTAAAAAATCACATTCCCTGCCATGATGGCATCTCAGTTTCACTGTTTATTGACAGTATTTAAACCTATATTAGCAGCTAAAAATAATTAAAAAAATGTATATATGCTAGAATACCTAAAATGATAAATACTTTGAAAATATTAAGAGAAATATTGAATGATTTAATGGCTCAACTATTTACGATTGCATCATGGGCATGGAGGTGTTAATAAGGTTAAAAACATCAAAGCATTTAGTTGTACACTTTTTTATATATAAAATGAATTTAAGTAATTAGTTACGATACTAAGATAGTTCTGACGGTTGGCATACGCCGAAATATAATTTTGAGAATCAATTGAAAATTAAATCTAAAAAACATTTCAATGGGCTAATTAGCAATTAACCCAGGTATATATAACATCAAACATTTGTGATACAGTACTATTTGGAAATGCAAACATCTCGCCTAATCTAAATGAATCTGTTATTATATTATATTATTATTAGATTCATTTTAGTTGACGGTAATATCCAATCCTTATGATTTACCCAACACATCTGTCGTCAGGAATTTCTGTTACTGGGCTGATATAACTTTTGTTAATAATTGGAAAACGTAATCTGGTAATTCGTTACGGCTAATCTACTCGGAACCGATGGATTATCTATCGTCTTCGAGTAAGATGCAACTGACCAACCTGGGTGTCCGAGAGTATTACGGATTAACGATCAGGCCTTCTACGCATCTTCATAATACACATTATCATCATTCTACTTTCTCCAAAATTGTTGGCGTGCCTGTGGTTGCGCCTGTTTTTTGTGTGCATACTTTTGATCTGATGCTATCTAGTACCTATTTACGAGCTTGGCTTAGATTAGAAAGATAAATTTAGGTATAGTAATAATTATAACGACATGTTGATGGAATGTTGATTCTAGGGCTTATAAAAAAACAGGTTTCTTAGTCTAAAGCAGGGGTGGGTAACCTTTTCATTTCTGAAGGCCACATTCATTTATCTGATTCAACATAAAGCCGCTGTAAAGAAAACGTTGACACCACCCCCCTTTTTTTTCGACTGTCGAACATATATAATGGGTTGATTACGCTATTTTTCCAAACGCTTGCGTATAATTTTTTGATTATAGTGAATATTTAGCTCATGTAAAAAGGCCGCATCAGAGTAGCCAAAAGGCCGCAGTGGAACGAAGGTTCCACTGGTCTAGAGCTTCCAAACCGGTTTATTTTCCTCGGTTAACCAATGTTTATTGAAACTTATCATTCCGCCTTCCGGCTTTTTACAATTCACTCTACTATTCATATTTCGGGTATGTGGCGCAGTGGTCAACGTCGTTGGCTTCCGTGACGAATCTAACGTGTTGATGCCCCCAGTATAAACAGTATTTTTTCATTCAAAGGCATGTGATCTTCTCCCTTGACTATCTTTGTAAAAATGAGGTTGAGCAACTGAGTAAAAACCAGTTCTCGTAGAAAAATGTTTAGACAAAGCGGACATGGTTGGAAAAAAGTTAATCTACGCATGCCCTATTAATTATTATTCAACTAAGCAAAATGTTCTATATTTTTTTTCAAGTATTGATTTGTGTGGTACTAAAATTGGTATTTTTGTAAAAAAAAAAGTCTGGTTTAAACCGGTTAGCCGGTTTTTTCAATGGTTAGTTGATTTTTACTGTTACTTAGATGCCCTACTTAACTACAATATAATGATCGTAATGAGTGAAACCGCTAGGATAAGGGTCCACGAAAAAAATGTGATTTTTGTGTATGTATGCACAGTATGATTTATAAATTCTTGAAACATTTCGTTGGCGACGAAAGTCATTTTTGCGTTCGATATTTAAAATCACTTTAGAAAATCCATTGTCCGATGTGAAGTGGCACTACGCATGGTAAAACGAATTCGTGATTTAGAGTGAAAAGCATTCGGTTCATTAAATTCACATTATGGACAGAGACCGGTCGGCCGAGGATGCTCGGTGCATTTTAATTCGTGGAAGTTCGGCTGAATATCAGCGCGGCATTTAATTGGATGATTGCAACTAGTTTAATAAATACATCAGCGGAGACATTTCGTTAATTCAACTGTCAAATACGAGCGAATTAATTTTTGACATACAAAGAGAGCGGGGATAAAATCGCAGACACGTTTAGCAATTCAAAACGTTTGTTTACCTACGCTACTATAGATGTACCAGCGTAACTTGACTGCCCGCGAGGGCGCCACCATCGCATCATTGACGTTGCCATAGTCAACACGTCCTAGGGCGACAATTTTAGTTCTGAGTTCTGCCACAGTCAAGTTAAAATGGTACATCTTTAGTAACCTTAATTTAGTTGTTTTGATTTAATATTATGCATCTCTCTATAAATTTCTTTGTCGGAACACTCATTCTCCCCACTGTGAATGTCATCAATTAGTATTATTCATTTGTTTTTTTGTAATTTAAATATTTCCGATGGACGTCAATTGGTGGTTACGCTTTGGTTTTAAACTAAAAAAATATATGTCACACATATGAACACTCTTATCACCGTTAAAAATTAAAAATAAAGCTCTTAACGGTTTCGCATCGTCGGGTTTTATAAGCCACCAATCAAAACACGGTGTCGTGCCACAATCATACTTATAAATGCAAAAGTATCGTATAAATAGTGGACTGGAAATTGGATTTCAGACACTAACTAAGATCTCATATTGAATATTTAGAAGAGTTGAGTATTACTTGCTTTGATGGAGAAGTTTGAGTGGCCAGATATTTTAAGATTGACGAAGGATAGACCACGCAGCGATCCCTGTTGCGCCAAACGTCTACTAGGAAAAGTGATGCTAAGAGATTTTGACTTATGGAATACCGTTGTATAATATTCATGTTATGTGTTCGGCGAAAGTAACACATATTTTACAATATTCGCTGTGATTTCGATAAAGTTAAACCCTATCAATAGTTAGACGACAGCTGCTGCTAGTGATAACGATACCTACGCGAAACATTATGTAAACAATTAATATATATTATATATTTGAAAGGTTAGTACTGCTTTCCGTGGGTATAAACAGAGGCGAGGCTCGGTACGTATCAATTCTGATGAGGCTCTTTCACGGTCAAGGAGGCCCACGAGATAGATCGTTGGGGCGTGCGCTAGACATTATTAATAGCTATAAGGAAGCCCGTTGATTGTTTTCGATAATGTAGCATTAACGCTGTCTGTGTGTTTTAAATATTTTGGAGATGTTGTAGGATGTGTTTTTATATTCGTGACTTCATTTAAGTTCAACTCAATGTCACGATTTTATTTATGCTAGTGCAATAGTCTGCCAATGATTGTCGAATTTTCAATGTAATTAGAAAACTAAGGTTGTGTTGTGTGTCGAAGCCAGTTTCCGAAATTATGTTTTTTTTTTTTAATAAAAATCATTTCTTGCTTATACGAATCGACCTTTTACTTGGTTTCCAAATTTTTGGGATGCCTTCATAACCATCAGAATTAGCAATCACTTAAATTACTTAAATATTTTATAATTATGGGGGCTTATAAAAAAAGGTTTCGTATGATTATTTTTTTTAACACAATTCATTCACGAATGTATAGATAATTTCTTCTATTATTTACAGTGGAACCCCGATCTACCGTTCTCGTATTCTCTTCGTTTTCCCGCACGGAACGCTTAATTTCCATAGTCCCATTTCACATACATAACATAAATAACTCCCCGTTTCCTCGATCTTTCATTTAAATATTATGGTCCCAACCCAAATTTTATACCGACTGACAGTTTTTGTTGAATATTTTCGATTTTGCTTCTAAAGTCAGTCTTTTATCGGAACTCGTTTCGCGAATTTTTCTTACTAGCAACGTAAATGCACCCCACGAATGAAACTAGAACATGATGAGCTGATAAACTTGAAATACTTTAAAACACTGAAAAAAAATAATATAAAAGCTTTCTCGCATTTTTCGTTTTTTTTTAAATAGGGTTCCTTGGATAAATAAAAAAATGGGGTTTCATTGTCTTCACTTTCCACCTAGATAGGTACTATCCAAGTAGAAGGATTTATTTCAATAATATACAATCAATAGACTGTTCAGTTTTTACTTTTCTACACACCTGTCGTATTTACTTTACTTTCAGCCAATCGCCCATTAAGACAATGAAACTCAGGCAGACAATCTCGGGATCCTGGGATTTCGGGATTGAGCAATTTTTAGCAAATCCCGAAAATTGATACGATTTTGGAATTGCATAGCAAATAGAGGATTTGAAATTCTTCGGTGAGCTAAAAACAAAAAACGAGGTTCGGAGATAATCTGAGGAAAAAGTATAGGGAATTGATGATTTCAAATTCCTCGGTGAGCTAACTCCAATACCGGGATTGGAAAAAGGCTCCGGGATTGGATACCCTAAATGCAACGCATCAATTGTTAAAATTCAAAGAGCATTTATGTACTTGTTATGTTTATTTTGATTTAATGGATCCCATTTTAATACGCGCGGTTATGTTGCCTTTTTATTTTTTAGTACTAAGCGCTGTAAGAATATTTTTTCTGATGAAAGGGTTTGCAGATGGCATGCTTCCGACCGAACCCTTCACATCCGGATACCTTAACAACAGGACCCCCATTACTGAGCTTATCAATCATGATCTTATTGTTGTGATTTTCGATTCGTCGAAAATATTTACCTACATATTGATAAATAAGGAGGGTAACACATGTAATAATAATACGAACCACACGCACATTGATAAGTGTTATTGACAATTTATTATTGTTGATAGATACTAGATAGCAATGTTCCCGCTAAGGTGTGCGCGTGCGCGCAATGGAATAAAGGAGTTTACAAATAAATGCATAAACTTTTAGGGTGTTCACTGTCAATACTTGGTGGAAAGGCATTATATTAATAAAAACACAATAATCCTTTGTACTTCATTCCACTTTATTTAATATGTCAGGACCGGTTTCGCTCATTACGAGCATCGTCAACTGATCAGTTGACGATGCTCGTAATGAGCGAAACCGGTCCTGACATATTAAATAAAGTGGAATGAAGTACAAAGGATTATTGTGTTTTTATTAATAAAATGCATAAACTATGAATAAGTTACATTTGCTAAAATTAAATTAACCGCAATCAAATCGTTCCACCGATTATTCGTACAGGACCAGGACCTCAGCAATGTTCCCGCTAATTTTCTAGAGGTTATGTGCGCAAAATACATTCGCTGTGCAACTTTGAAAGGAAATGGAAAAAAATGTGCGCGTCTATATAATTTCGATTATATTTAATGTACTACATATATAGAATAACGGAATTAGCATAATTTCAGTTGGAAAATAAAGGCGGAAACATACTGTCGACACCCGACGACACTTAAGCGTGTTGGTTGAGATCATAGCTACACATTTGCCATTGTATTGTATGGGACAGGAACGCACTGCAAACATCTAACGCGACTAGTGTGCACGGCCTCCATTGGGTGAGACCTCGTCGTGTGGCGTGGCGTGTGCAGTATGTTTCCACCTTAACCCGTTACAGCTAGAAAAAAATAACGTTTTTGTCCTGCAAGCTAGCAATTTTCTAAAAACTAATAAGGTCCTTAAGAGATGTCGGACCCATTTTCAATGATGCAAACTCGAAAAAATATTTATTGACGTCGTAATAATGACAACACACTGGTGGGTAGCGTGAGCGGCTAGTAGGTATGCGACACAACGGTGGGTCGTTAGCTTTAGAGTGGTTAAAGGTCGGGAAAAAATAAAAGCATTTTTTTGTGCGCTCTGTTGTGATGTGTGTGCGCGCACTTGGCGAGTTGTGTGCGCGCGCACACGCGCACAGCTTAGAGGGAACAATGGACCTCAGTATTTCGTGCTTTCACAAAATCCACGGACAACTTTTCCGGATCCGAACCGGAATCGTCTGTTTCGGGAGCCGGCTGGTCCACTTTTTGCCGGTCCGCTTCGGCGGTCGAGTGGTCTCCGCACGCACCGCGAGGCTGTTCACCTTTATATGACCCGGGCAGGTGGTTAGGGAAACGACGCACCGTCGCGCAAGGGCAGATGGCGAGCATTGGTTGTTTTCTTCGCTGACATATCGTCGCTTATTTTTTGCATTCATTTCCACATGTTATGAAAGCTAACCGCCCATAAGTCGCACGGTTTTTTCGCATTAATCATTTTAAAAACGTGAACGATGTATAAGTTTAATTCAGTGATCGATCGATGCAGCATTGCTTACGTTATTTCGTTAATTACACTTCGAACGCTCTTTCTTACCTGCCTCCAGACCAAACATATACAGTAAAACCCCCATTTACACTATAGTCGGAACCGTGTAATTGGGAGTGTGGATCTCAAACAAAATTAGGGATTTTGTTTTTTCCGCGAAAAGTGCAAAACTAAGATTTCCCTTAGTTTTGCAAAAAAAATATTTAGTTACTAAGTGATAAAATGCAAAGCGCGCGCAAAATCCAGCACACAGACAGTCGCCCGGCTATGCGTTTATAGCCTGGCACGTGTTGAATACACGGACGCTAGCCAACATTTGACAGTAAGCACCGCACAGTCTCGTAGCAACGACAATGGAATACGTCCGTTTAATTGGGAGATTTGCGGCGATCCAGTGCGTAATTCGAAGTAGTGTAATTGGGAGTTCCACCGTATTGGCGGCGTTTGATTGACACTTGAAATGAGTGCTATTGTATTTAACCAGATTTCATTGGTGGCTCTCCGGCGTTGCCATACTATAGCACTATTCTCCCACTTGGTTAATGCAAACTACAAATAAAACGAGAATTTTAAAAAAAATCTCGGGAGATCCGCTGTGCTTGCTATAAACGTTCGCCACCGCGTTAATTGGCCGTAAATAAAAGACCTACCCCCTCGGTTTGTGGTCGCGCCACACTTCGAGTCTCTGCTCGCCCGGACCGCGTCCGGTCCGCGAGCCGACCGTCACATCCTCTGCGGTCTCTGACAGACCGCAGGCCGTTTTTTATTTCAGCGTATTCGGTGCATTTCTGGGAACGTTGCACTTCAATACAATGCTCGTGCTCGACACTCGACTGTTCCAGACGTACCGGATTGCGGATTTCAATGGCCTCATTTCTTTTGTTGCCACAATATTCCACAAGTCTGATGTCACCTTTCAGGAAAGTCTTGGATATTGGCATCATTATAGATATGCGTGAAGTCCATATTTCCTGATTATTTTATTTTTTATCCCTCTCAAAATAAATATTTGACATTACATCTTACGCCACTGCGTCAAATATTTTTAAGTTGAAAGATCATACGAGATATACTCGATGAGAATTTTTGAAAGTCACGTGAGATTAACTCAAGGAGAATTAACTTCACAAACACCCATGTCTTAGATCTCAAATTAAAATTGAAAACATCCAATTTGATACTGACCTTACCAGGAATCGAACCCAGACCCACCTGATCGGGAGAGCAAGCTCTAACCAACTAGACAACAGCGGGCGACTTTTATTCATTAATATCAATAGCGTTATATGTATATTGTGTTTTTCTTAATATGCCTTTCCACCAAGTATTGACAGTGAACACCCAAAAAGTGAATAATACATAATGTATGTTTTAATATTTAATTGTAATGTTCTTTCATTAGGTCTTTCTCTAAAATCACTAACTGATTATATCATCATTTGCTTTCTTATTTAACGGAAAGAAAACAATTAAAAGTCATTCCATAACTATCGTCTGTGTAATTGATACTGAGACGTAAGATGTTGAAAAAAATAAACGTCTATGCCTATAACCGATTATACACCGATTGAACAGTCAATAAGTCAATCGTCAGCACTTGTTGTTTGACGTATTACTGTTACTTGTTAGTTTTGGAAGACAATTGGTATCCGCCCAAAAGTGAGAGCAATCAATCCTCATACATGCGACGAAAGAGAAAAATACTATGAGAAGGAAGTGGAAGGAATAGGTTATTTATTCCCCACGTAACCTGTGGGAGTCGACGTCGAATTCGCCAGCCTCTTCTCAATTAGGCAGGTAAAAGGAGAGACTCGCAGTAACTATTACTGATACTAATGTTACGCGACCAATTACTGTTTCGCTTTGCAGAATGAGGCGATTATAATATATATTATTATTTAGTTACATTGTTTTCAGCTGAGAACTTTCTTTATGAAATTTTCGACGCATTGTTGTTGCCGGCCGCTTCCCACGAAAACCATTACTGTAGAATTAAAATCATTTGCATACCGTGAAAAGCTGCGCTGCGAAAAAAATATTTAATTTCGTACTCTTCAATCGTTTGTAACTTCTTTCTAATAATATTTCGCGAGCGAATGATCAATCTTAAATTAATAATTGTTTATAAATTCCACTTACTCGTGTTACGTGTGTAAAAGTCATTTTTTTATTTATTGAACATTAATATCTACCTTCTGGTATTCACTGGCCATCAATCATACCCGACTTATAACATTGACTACATTGAAACATATTTACACTATTTTTTTTTCTAGTATGGATAGTATTAATGATTTTTAGGTCTTTATAATGTATGGATCTGGCGTAGTGGAGATCATTGCTCACCGCTTTGCTTACTGTTCTGCAATGGTATGGTTAGTACTAGGGCTTATACAAAAACCGAATTTTGAAAAAACCGGTTTTCGAATGTCAATATTGTTGGAAAACCGGTTTTATCCGCTTTTCGAAGTTTTAAAAAAAGGGTAATTCAATTGAAATAGCGAGAAAAAGTTAAATTTTTAATGTTGTTTATTTACATATATACATAATAATACACAACAAGAAATAACTTGGTGTTACTCTTCAGAAAATATGATTTAAGAAAACGCAAAGCCTCCACTGATTTTGTAACAAAATTTCCTTATATCGAAAATACCCTTTCTCTGGGTGATGATGTGGGGCATATGGTCTTGAAGCCATCAAATAAAAGATCCAGATTTTCTGTCCTTTTGTTTATAGACTCGTTTAAAGAAAATTCGGCACAACCGGTTGCGATGTTGAAAAACCGTTTTTTTTAATTCCCTATGGTACTCAACGTTGTACCCACCACCCCTCTTACGGCTTCCCACTCTTCATATAGGGTGTATTCCGTAGCGTAACAACGTTAGTCGTGTTCAAAATTTTGCCAGAAATTTCCCGAGAAGAAATTCCTCAAGACTTGGTTGCATGCACTACAGTGTGCAGAAATTAAAAGTTAATAAGTAATTAAATGCAGTTGAAAATATTAGATTTTATCTATTTAACTCAATTCTTTTTCCAAAAGACGCGGAGAATTCTTTAAATCCCCCATAATTTGCCTTAGGTGCAACCAAGTCGGCATGACCGACGGGGCCGACAGATCCGACAGATAGTCGTATCGATTGTCACAAATTTAGCAAAAAAACCGGTTTTTGAAAACCGACAAGCCCTAGTTAGTACGGTTACCGTATCAAAACTTTAAGCCGTATTTACTAATTACTTTATTACCGTATTTTTATTTATTTTGGAGGTCTATATAAAACATCCCTTCCAACATATGTAGCGTTGTTTTTAATTTGAAGTTTCCCCTCTCTTTGTCAGATGAATAAAACAATCACACTCTTATTTTCTGATTTATATAAAAATAGAAGAAAAAAAATCAATGATACATTATTGATAAAAAAAGTCTTACTATAAAACTAGTCTGAAAAATACTTTTCAAATATTGCAATTCGCAACACCGTCACCGCACGAAACAATCAAACATTTCCCGTGCCGTAATAACGTTATTGTGTTGAGATTGTCTCGGGAGCAGTTAACCAAGACTCGGCGGCTTGCACTTTGGGGTACTGAAAGACCCCAGTTTAATAAATGACAGAGTTCCTATCTGTATAGGTTTATTAAATTTGCGAAAAACACTATAGATTGCCTTGTGGGTTCGACAGCTAGTTGGACTGACTTGAGTAGCTCTTCCCTCTCGGAGGATATCGTCATCACCACGTATTACGTCACACGTACATGCTTATCAAACATGCAACACACGCGTGAAATATTTATTTTTAAATTGAAAATATATTTTTATTAAATAACCGCCGAATCCATCGATAGTTATTGTATGAGATATGACCGACCATATGAGATACGTTTAGATTCGAATGATTGGTAATCAAATTTGAATTGTCTGAATGCTGTAATCTTCCATTAATCTTGTCGTTGACGACCCGGGTTTCGCCTTTCGGAATCTTCAGGTTTTGTCAAGTGCACGAATGTACTTGAACTGAGAGAACTCCAGATTGGTAATCAGTTAAAACAGGAAAGATTTTTTCCAAGGGTAATTAATTTCGATTAAAAAATCAATTTTTAATTTCGATTTATGAATTTCTGTTCACAGGCATGGATGTATGTGATGTTTTGAATTCTCCCCTCCCAACCATCCTATGAACGGGGCGTATCGAGAGCAATTAGCTTACCACTAGTCCTGTCCTAGCCCTATCCTTCTATCCCTACTCTCTTTGGAAAAAGAGAGGTTGAGCAACTGAGTAACAAGTTGTTCTCGTAGAAACACTTCTGTTGAGATACACTCCATTAGGAGTCCATATCCTCCACACTGGGAGCGGACATGGTTAATTTTTTTTTATAAATTAATTCAATTTCACGAAGTTTTTTTTGTCTTATTTTTGGCCGTATTGCGGACGATAATCGTGTGGTGGACCAGCTCTTTTTGAATGATCGAACAATAATACAACTCCAAATTGGATTTGAGTTGGTTGAATTGTCCGATGAACAGTAATTTTGTAACATTCGTTCGACTTTGATACGGGACACCTGCGTCTGAGAGAAATACCATATTACAAACTAAAAATTATTACCCAATTGTACAAACATGTGTAATTTGTTTGTAGCAATATGTAATAATACTGTATTAGAAAAAATCTATTACGATGTTAATGTTAGAAGGTAAAAGCAGTTTATACGTGGTTAAAAAAAATATCGACATGGATATGTGTAAGGTTTTATTAACCCGTCTTTGTGTCGGGCACACATTTTTACAAATTAAGAATGTTTTTATATTTTGAGTGTTAGTTCGGGTACATCCGTGCACCTGAAGATGTTGAAAGGCGAACACTCGTATCGTTAATGACAAATTTTGTGAAAGTGTAGTTTTGTGTCCTGTTATGTTAAAATAAATGTTATCCATCCTCTCATCACTTGTTAATTAAGCATATTGTGTACATGGCGGTTCCTTTTTCATGACAAAAAAACATGACTTAAAAAAAATATGTAATGCAAACAAAACAGAAACTAGACCAAATTTCAGTTGGGTTCCTTTATCAAATAAAAAATTGTAATATTTTAACCCTTCCCTTACTATGCAAAAAAGCACAACTCCTCAGCTGTGTATCCGTTACACATCAGGCAAACATGAGTGAATCATGACAGTTATATGTAGTACTGCTGTATTAGTGTTATATAATTGTTATGATTCACTCCCGTTTGCCTGATGTGTAACGGATGCACAGCTCAGGAAATTGTGCTTTTTTGCATAGTAAGGGAAGGGTTAAACAAGTTCCCATCAATAACTCGAAATATTTTATATCCACTTGATAGAGAGGGTAAAAAATATTCACGTGCGCATTCTGTAGGGGAAAGGTGTAGCATAGATTTCAAAACAAATCAATTGATTCGCGTCGTGTGCGAGCCACCCGGGCTTTTAGGGTTAATATTCAAGCATCTATTAGTAGCTCCATTCCTACGGCATTCCAATCAAAGTGAAGCTATTAATTTATTGGATTCCTCGGCGGTGAATGAAGCGCTAATATTAATGCCTCGATATCATCATCGCATTGTTATTTTGAAAATCATCCGCTAGTCGCATAATTAGCATTTCGATTGGGCGAGCCGAATTTCTATATTGAGAACTGAGTGAGATTTTATGAACATGGGTCGTAGTGGAAGTTATTAAGATTATTTTTTCTGAATTTTCGTGAAAATTCTTAGCAAACATTGGGTAACCAGTATCCAAATACTGACATCATGGAAGTGACTCCTAATTCTCCGGCATTAATTAAAAAATCGGCTCCGACACTGAATTGATTTTTTCTAACAATATGTATATCCAGTGGCGGATTACCCCATAAGCGCAAGAGGCGCACGCTTGGGGCCTCAAAAATAGCATAAATTATATAAACCTGTACATTTTATTTTCAGGTTTCAATATTCATTATTATTCTACAAAGAGTTTTGCAACACTTTTATTTTATTCGAAAAACAGGGCCGCCAAACTTTATTGCGCCTAGGGCCTCCAAAGTGCTTAACCCGCCACTGTGTATATCATATTATCTTAGTTACTAGGATAATTTTAGTATATCTCACCTATGAATCACTGTGATGAATGACTTTGCCAGGAACACGGAGATAAGAGAGTAGAATAACCTGTCTCTTATTACGTCCAAAATAAAAAACGCTTCGGTGGACCTTTCTTGGACATATGCTGCGGTTGCTCCAAGAGAGTCTGAATCCTGCCTGTCGATCTTCTACTAACCAGATGGATCCTGACGTCGTAGAAGCCCACTGATGACTATCCACAGGATGTACTCAGCGGAGCTACGGGACGCTGGAACGAAGCAAAAAAACTGGCAGGGGATAAAGAAATTAGGAAGAACCATGTGGTGACCATATGCTCCGTATAGGGTTGTGGATATGGAAAAAAATGAATAGATTAATAATTTTTCAATCTCAAATTATTTTTCTCCGATTACTCCGACTCCGCAATTCGCGTCATCAAGCGTGACAAAGTTATTAGAATCATTCAAGTACTATACATACAGTATAGTATATGCCGGTATTTCAAGCTTATTAATAAAGTGATCGATAAAGTTTCCTACGTTCTGTTCGTATTTTTATTTTCCGCTGTTAATATTTATTCCTTGCTCATTTCCAAACCACTTCATAATTACATACTCAATAACTTAAAAATAGCCTTCGGTATTCATCTCGATCACTGACTGGCGCCTGCCCACTTGTATCATACACATGTATATCCACTCTGCTAACTGGGATTAATCCCTTCTTTTATTAAGGTCATCGCTATTTGATTTGGAGAGGGACTCCATGTCCGGCGTTCAATCGTTCAATGGGATGCTTGCGAAATTCCAGAGCCAGCTATTTCGGTAACCCAGCGGTGCGCATTTTAAGGCGTGGGCCGAGGTCACGGGGGATTCACTTGGCCACGTGTTGCTTTGGCCGTCGAAAATAATTTTAGATGTTTTTTTTTATTCCCAGTCACTTACATCGCGGCCATCGTAAAATGTGTAAGGGTAGGTTTTGGCGGCCCGAATCAGTCGTGGTGACTTTGTAAATTAATATGTACTATGAATATAAGAAAATCGGTCGAGACAGATATTCTATGCCGTGAAGAATTAATCTTTAAATGGAACTTAATGCACAGACTTTTTTGTTGAAGTTCAACGAATAGTAGGATATAAGGTGAAAACGTATCATAATTCTGACGAGGTCGTAAACCGTTATATATACATGTAATTCCAATGTAATGAAACGTATCTTTAAATTCGCTATGTACAATTCATCTTTTTACACGATTTTTTTGCACGCCTTTTCGCGTGGAACGTATCCCCCGTGCAGAAAGAAAATTGTATGTATTGTGCTGTCAGTGTTTAACGATTTAAAAAATATTTTACGGATGATAAAAAAACTTTTATATGCAGGTGTAAGTGTAATGGACTGAACCACGCACAGGTGGCTAGTAATAATGATTAATTATTTAGCGCTGATCTGATTCGTTTGCACCGCATGCTCTCTAATCCACGAACCCTCAAACATTTTCGATAGGTTTCGTGTTTAGATAAGGGAATGGAAACACTGAAAATATTTTAAATTCAAACACAATTTTTATTGCACCCGAGCAACTCCAAAATTGATGAGCGAATAGCAAAATACTGGCTATTGTAACCAATGTTCCCTCTAAGCTGCGCGCGTGTGCGGCCGCGTAGCAGTTGGGAATTCCTCGCGCACTCATTCCAGGTTGGCGCGCACTGCAAGACAGTTGTTCAATTAATAGTTGATCGGTCCGCGCAGCCTTTGAAATTTCCGCGCAGCTAACCTCTTGCTTGGAACATTGTTGGTAATTACATTCTAAAAATAAAATAATCTTTGTTACTAATTCCCACTTTTATTTAATAATCAATTGATGATATTGCTCGTCATGAGCGAAACCGGTCCTGATTTTTTGAATATACCGTAAATCTCCAAATTAGTAATGTAATTGGGGGAGTGAATCTCATACAAAATTAAAGATTTGGTTTTTCGCAAAAAACATAAATATGTACGAAATATTTAGTTACTAAGTTATAAAATGCAAAGCGCGCCAAAATCCAACACATAGACAGTCGCCAGGCTATACGTGGATAGCCTGGCACGTGTTAAATACACAGACGCTAGCCAACATTCCACTGTATGCGCCGCACAGACGACCGTCTCGTAGCAACGACAATGGAATGCGACAGTGAAATTGGGGGATTTGCAGCGAATATTTCAAGCCAGCTCGTTATTCAGGGTAGTGTAATTGGGGGTTCCACCAAGTATTCACAGTGAACTCCCTAAAATTAGTAACCACAGCTTAAATTCAATCTCATAGGGAATCGAGGTGCCCAGTAATTACCTATTTCAGATTCTTATGTTGCTTCCTTAAAAGAAACACACTGCTTAGTTTTTAATACATTATGTTTTGTAACATAAAAGTGTGAAAATTTAGCTACTATGATGAAAACCATGAATGATCTTCGCATCACTGTATTTTTTTTTAAATTTTGTCATTGTAAGTTGGCGAGTTCGCGGACCGGCGTTTGATAGACCGGGATTATAGTCTTTTACATGGCCGGTGTTCTTGACATTCATTCTCAAGGAACAGTCTGGCGTTACTATCCCATTAGCTGCAGCCGTTTGCCCACTTTTATGGCCGGCCATCAATATTGTTTTGACTGAGCGTTAACAATTCGACAGTTTAATCGGCCGGCCGATAATTGAATGTGTTACAACTGCCCCCGGGCGGACATCTATTATAATCGACGGTAGTTAATAATATTCGTATTGCTCTCGATCGATTTTTATCGGTACTGTATTGCTACATTTGGTCCTCCAATTGACCTCAATTGTTTCTGAACACATTGGAATTATGTGCACTCGTTACTGGACCGCGGACATAATTTTACAGCGGCTTTAAGTAATGTACTGCATATTGTACTACGACTTATTCCGATCGTAGACAAATGTAAACCACGCATTCTGATATTTCACGTATCGTCGCCTGAGAACAGTACTAGTACATCTAAAAAATAGGTGTTTTGTTTTAGCAAGAGAGATTCCCTTTCCTACAATAATGTTGAAGCTGTGATCAATGCTCCCTCTATGACACGGGGGTTCCCAACCTGGGGGTCGCGATGAGTTTTCTTCGCCAACTTTTTTCGATTTTGGATTTGAACAACAAAAGGAGTTTAGGAGACTATCCGGGGAAAATATAGCAAATTGTGGATATCAAATTCCTCGGTGAGCTAAAAAAAGGAGTTTCGGAGACAATCCAGGGAAAAAGTATAGCAAATTGAGGATTTCAAATTCCTCAGTGAGCTAAAAAAAAGGAGTTTCGGAGACAATCCGGGGAAAAGTATACCAAATCGAGGATTTTAAATTCCTCGGTGAGCTAAAAAAAAAACGAGATTTGGAGATAATCCGGGGAAAAAGTATAGCGAATTGAGGCTTTCAAATTCCTCGGTGAGCTAATCCTAATCCCGGGATCCTATATGTGACCCGTGACCTTTTTTTTTTTTTTTTTAAATCAAATTTGACCCACTTGCGAAAAAGGTTCGCTATTCCTGACCTATGCTCTAAGACAAGAGTTTAGCTCCGCGGAAAAATCGAAGGCTGCTCGGGCCAATCCAACAAATGCGCAGCATAATTTTTCATATTTGATATTAAAGTAGTTATTTGATAATTTATACATTTTTTACGAAAGTGTATTGAAAGAGATTAAGAAATAACACGACTCGTTCTATTTTTTATATTAAACATAATAAGCACAAATTAAGAAAATAAGCATAATGAAACTAATAATCAGTCGCTGATAAATTTACTTACTTATTTTATACATTTATTTATTCCTTTACAACTAATCCTTACATTATATACTCAATTAAGATTAATTTATTGATCTTATAAAAAGATAAGAATTTAATTCTAGTCGAAATATAAAAAAAAAACGAATAATGGAAGAAAAAACACGGTTTCGTGATGTATTTATCATGTAACAAAAGAATGAAATGCTGTCACTTAACCACGTAAGCGAATATTCTTAATGTGAAACCACAAGCTAAAATAAAACGAGCGAATTCCACATTCATCGATTGATTGCTTTGTCTTGGTTTTCCAATTAGCAATGAGTTAGATATAAAAAAATTACGTATAAGACAATAGTTACCGCTGATTGTGTATTTTTTTCGGTCAAATATCTTATCGCAATTCGATCGGTTACCCTGCGTGCCGGGCCTGGCTGTATATCGAACACTCTCGCGTGTTCGCTGATCATTATTTTATATTCGACGCAGAGAGATTGGACCCATTTCGTTTTTGTACCTGCCATTTATTTAGCCATATTTTTAGGGTGCCGCACGAGCTTTCGGCTATAAGTTATTCATCCCTGAAATACATCGGTGACCGGGTAAAAAAATGCTTATCGATATTTTTATGATTTTACAACATGTATGTTATCGGTTATATATCTGACTTTGTTGATTGTAACCAGGTAAATATTTTTTTACAAATACCATTGGGACTGATTATTTTTTGATAAGAAAGTAACCCTATTTACACAAAAACTCACCATCGATAGAGATTTAATTCTTTGTACAATTTCATCATATGATTATTGTGCTCTATTTGTATAAATAATATAATGTCTTTCCACCTACAGTCAACTCCCGAAAAACACTTAATTGTGCTATAACCCGTACTCTTCCTCTAAGTTATGCGGTGACGAAAAGAAATCTATGTTTCGGTTTAGGCTGGGTAGAAGTGCTGTTTATTTAATAATATTCAGATACAAGTTATTCGCATATAATAGAAAAAAAACAACTACAATACTTAATTGTTTTTGAAACCATGTTTTTGTAGACACGGCATGCTCTTATGGGGCTAAAACACTTGAATAATGGTGGTATCATTAACATTATTTGTCTTGTCAAATATCTAATTTATTTGACTCGTTATGATTCTTTCGTGTTGTTAAATAATTATTACATTTGTTCTTTATTTTTAATTCGCCCTCACTTTCGAGAAGAAGTTTGTTATTATCGGATTCCACGACATCGACAATTATTGGTGTCTGGTTTTGTGCGTGCATATTTTTTAATATAGCCTCAGGTAGGCAGACAGGCGAGAGACTCGAGACTTTTTCACCTGGGCAATATATGCAATGGCTCCTTTATCTGGATTTGGTCCTTCAACACTTGAAACTAACCTGCCTTTGATATGAATATTTCGAAAAGTGGTCCGCTCACCTAATACGTGCATTATAGAATCTTTTTTTGTTGCTCTAATTATCGTCTGGAGGGGTTCTTGCTGTTTCATCTGACGATATAAAGCTTTTTTGAAAATTTGGATTCAGGTTACTTTGGGAATATTTTACATCAAAAGCGCTTCAATCACATGGTTTAAGTTAAAGTCAAAAATTGATATAACATTTTTCACGGTGAAGAAGCTTCTCAATGTTATACAAAGGCAATAAATAACGTTTTTGATAGTGGCCAAGTATCAAGACAAACCCGTGCATTTAGGCAACTCTGTTTAAACAATTGAGCGACTAACAAATTATCCATTAGCCAAACATCTCCGGACTAAACATTTTTTGACTGTCAATTTAGCAAAGGAAACTGCTTTATTATCTTGTTCCGTGATATTATCCGGTCATTAAAATGGTAGCTCCTCTAATAAGGGGCTTAGCGCAGGTTATTACTACGTACAGCAGACATGACGTTAAATTTGTAGAAAAAATCGTCAAAATTGAAAAACATAGGAATGAGTGCATGCATTCCATTGAATTTGGATCGGCACGATAAATATGATATTCTTGTCTTACGATTTTTTTTTGTTTATTGATCTGGACGTCGCTTCAATTACTTTTACTTAGCTTTCATTTTACATAAGGCCGCAGTAAAGAAAACGACATTTTTTTGATCAAAGTGAATATCAGAGTAGCTGCATCAGAGTAGCCAAGAGGCCGCACGTTTCCCACCACTGATCTAAAGCAACGTTGTCGTAGTCAATACCAAAGGAAACTTTTTGACAGGACTGTCGATAAAGAATAATTGCCATAGTTAGGTGAATCGCATGACGATTTATTGCCATAAACCATTTCAAGTGGACTATTGATTTTTTTATTTAAACTTACCTAGCTTTTGTCGTGTTTTTTTTTTTTGTTTTTTTCATAGTCTTGTAATGAATGCTTTTCAAATTTTATTATGGTAAGATATTCATCGGCCATATTGAATGAATACAAAATCTTTAAATAACAGTGCATGTTCCGAATTTATGCCTAGAGGAGTTCTCCGTACAATCGTGGACCACTTTTATTCGTGACACTTAACTTCATTCGTATGATTTATGTGTTCGGTATTGCCTTATGCGGCGGCACAATAACGTACATAACTGCTTGACAACTCGTCGCTGCCAAATAATAATGCTAATTTGACCTTTAATCGGACAGCAGAGCATTCGCGACATGCTAGCGAATCGCCAGATGCCTATCCACTCTTGTCTCCATCACGCACATTTTGCACCAAAATCCATCTTCGAACCTTTTCGAATGTGCGCTCTACCCGCATAAAATTTGGGCTGTTTGTGTTTGAATTGTATCTTCGCATGTGCTAGATGGCCGCCTTCCGGTCATTTGGTTTTCGTGAATTAAAACTGGCTTCCGTTTTATTTTTATTATTGGATAATGTCGACGACCCATTTTTTCTCTCGCTTTTACGCGAGATGTTATCGTGCTTTATGCGTCTTTGATAAGAAATCTGTATTATATTTATTTGAAAATTGCGTGTTTTACATAATTGAAGTGTATTTTTTTTTGTTATTTTTTACAGAATGAAAATGTGTTGATAGGAACAGTATTTTCTGGTCTTATTAACAAGGACGGAGATCATTTCGTATATTTGGAGCGTTAAATTTTTTATATCCAAAATTTGTCGCCACCAGACCAAGAGTGTCGTTTTTAATTCGTTATTGTGTTGTAGAAGGAGGCCGTGAAATCAACGAGACTATGCTGGTTGCGAGACAACCAACTCTTTCATAAATTGATTCAATGTATGTACAATATTTTCTAAATTGAAAATAACTCCATTGAGTTTTTTGACGTGGTGTATTCGACTTCTTTGTGACTAGATCATCCAATACCAGAACTTTTTTCTGATTCCGGGATTCACAATTATTTCGGGATCCCGGGGTTGATCACTGGCAAAAATGTGACAAATTGACATATTCCAAAATTATTCAAAAGCGTGAGACCTTTTCTTTTAGCTCATTTCTCTGCAAAAATACGAAATTACAGATTCCACAATTTTTCGAAAGCGTGAGAATTTTTTTTTTGCTCCTTCTGAAAAAGTTACGTCTGCCAGTGAGTTCAGCGCTGTTGCGTTATTTATTTTTTAAGTACTCCGTAGGGATTTTTGCGTGCTTTAACGAATCTCGTGAAATCCCGGGCTTAGTATTAAAACAATCCCGGGATTACAGTATCACAAAATTGGTCGGGATCCCGGGACACTACTTGTGACGTAGTTATGTTTTGGGCTTTTGACATTGATATATATTATTATAGTAACGCCTAATCCTCTTTTTGCTCGACTTATTTTTGCACGGTCCAATTACCATTACATAATCCATTACATGTGTATTTTTCATCCATCTATATTCACTCAATTTTTTGCCCGAATTGTGTGTTTTTGTAGTTATACAGTTCCAGAAACTATTCTAAGCAGGCATAACTGTAATACAAAAACTCCTGACATTGCAGTGGGCAAAAATTTGAATGATATCTGTTTTTATGCAATGTTTCAATGCCGGACTAATTTGGAGTTGCGCTATTATTGAATGCATTCATAAACGGCAAGCGTGAACGATGTGCATGACGTCTTTATTATTTTTTGTCTGATTAATTGAACAGAAAGTAGAACATAGATGTACGATTACACTCGGCTATTTATATCGATGTACGCCCGAATATCAATTAATTCAGGCCGTGTTTACATTCGGCGAGTTACTAAAACATGAGAGTTGTATACTTTTACTTCACAATAACGACGAGTGCACTGCACTGTGTTCGTTCGCGTACATACTATTTCGATCAAGTTTATTTATTTTTTACCCTGCTAGCTGAGTTAATGTAATATATTGACTTATAATAGGGTAATTTATCATTATTATTAAAATCATTGTGCTTCAATTGAAACTGTTTGGAATCGTTGAAGTGCTGCACTAACGTGCACTGCACAATATGCACTTTTTCAGATTATGCTCCATGTGAAATGTGTAGACACTTAACTGCGTCAACCAACAGGTGATTCATAAATGACTAGACGATAATTTGGGTATTTTTAAAACCCCCTCTGCATTGTCAGATTCGTTGTGATATCAGGCAGATTGAGAACTTATTTAACTCTCGCGGCTCGGATACTAGAAAAATACTTCTCTGCCGATGGTGGTCGTTTAGGGACCCCAGTGGTTTCCTCATTATTGGTCTTACTCTTATGAATTTCAAAAAAAAATAGTCTAGTTTTTATAAAAATCCGTGGTTTTTTAATAAATAATCATATTTTAAGTTGCGCCTAAAAAAGACGTCATTCCAGTACAAATATGAATTCACAACTGATGCGTTCAGCCCAGTTATCTTACGAACGATCGCTGATAAGCGGGAGCTTATCTCGTTATCGCGTATTTATATAAACTACAAAAGGTCCAAAAAACTATGATATAAGAATACCTTAATTATAAACATTGTATCACCCATATTAAAATAGATATTTAAGAAAATATTGGTATTGGGGCGCATTTCTTGAGCTTAGAACCGGAAAAGTTAATGTGAATTACACCAGATTCGGTGTGCGTCACTTTAAATTTAAACACACTTACTATTTCTCATTGGTTATTTGGCTTATTATTCTTAATACAAGGACTCTTCAAAATATATTTTTTTAAAGTTTGTCCGTTCCCAATGTGGACTATTAATGGCGATTGTCTCAACAGACGTTTTTTTATTAGACGTGCTTATTACTCAGTTGCTTAACCTGTATTCATTTCGAAGATAATAAGGATAGGCTGAGGCATGACTAGTTGTTAGCTTATCGCTCCCACTACGTCTCATTTTAGAATGAGATGGGTGAGAGAGAATTGTTGACATCACAGACATCCATGCTTATTAAACTAAAGCCATCATTTGACTAATAATCTTTACATAAAACTGTCCGTATTGGAATTCAAACCCTTGGGCACCGTTCACGAACCCAACGGCGATTACCGCTAGACTAAAAGCAAAGGCCCACCCTACGATTGTTGTCAAACTTAGGATAAATTATTAGTAATATTTAACATGTAAGTAACAATATAGTTACATATATATTTGAATAATTATTTTTTTAAATACATTTCAGAATAAATGCTCATTTTATGTTCAGGATATGATGCATATAAGTAAAACTATGCTGATATTCTATTTGATTATTCTAAACAATTTAAAGGTGTTTACTGTCAATACTTGGTGGAAAGCCATTATATTAAAAAATAAAACACTCTTGCACTAATTCTACATTTATTTAGAATGATCTATACCGGTCATGCTCATGATGAGGATTATTAACTATTTATACTGAATTTGAATCGTTCAAATAATGTACATTCTCACAGATTTTGTCACTAACAACCCGGGTTTCGCCTTTCGACATCTTCAGGCGTTCAAGTGCACGGATGAACTTGAACCGACGCCTAGTAAATGAATGTTTCGTGTTTATATAAGAAATAAATGTGCCATTGCTGGCGAAAAGGATAAGCTCATGGGAGCTCAATATCTGTGAGAATGTACATAATTTGAACGATTCAAATTTAATATTGAAATTCCACCAAGCACCTTCAGTCGAAATCTTGTATTGAAATTAATAAAAGTTGTATATAGTATCTATATACAACTTTTTGGTTGGGCTTTGACGCGGACTGTGTATACATACATTCACGCGCGTTTGTTGTAAGCTATCTATTATAGGAACGGTTGAAAATGCATCTATTAGGTAAAACGGAAAGAAATACATTTTTTTTTGTTATTGGACAAGAAATTATTTAAAAAAAAAATTATACAATATTATCTGTTATATAATTCCCCTCGTTGTCTATTAATCGTCCTCCATAAAAAGAGGCAACTTTTTGATACCCTTTCGTAAACTCTGGTGACTTACGCAAAATACGAATCCAGGTGGTTTTTTTTCACCTGGTTTGCGTTCGTAATTTTTTTGTCATAAAGTGAATGCTCTATCGACTTGAAGTGATAAAAGCCGAAGGTGCTATTCGTGAATATATGGAGGATGTGCAGAAGTTCGAAATCAGTTCTCTTATATTTGCTGAGGGATTTTGCGCATAGCTCTCGCTTTGTCTTTGTAAAATCCCCTATGGTTATTGACCAAAAACAGATCGTTTTTTAATAACCCTCTTTTATTCGTTCTAGTTTAGAGCACAGTATAGCTCTGCCGTATAACTGTTGACCAGATTTCACAATTCCAAAATGTTTATCCCCGAAACATTCACCAAACACACAACAAAACTTTTTTACGGTCAATTTTGGCCGAGGAGTAGACACAGGTACTTGATTGGGTGATAGCCATTGTTTTTTCTCCTGATATTATGTAAAAGGACCCATTTTCGCCCGTAATTATTCGTCTGAGAAATGGGATCCGTTTCGTGCCGGGACAATAGAGAACACAGATGGTCACCTTGCTCCAAGCAGTTTTGAAAAGATCAATGTGGTACCCAAAATTCTTGCCTGTGTTTTTTTCCCAACCTTTTCAGATGATCTTGCACAGTTGTTTATTGGACAGCCAATGTCTGTGACAATCCTTCACTTGTTTTTAAACGAGGACCAGCTTTCACCAATGATTTAGGACGTCATCGTCGATTTTGAGGGTCTTCCTGTTTTGGTTGTCCCGTTAACTTCCTATCACCACTTTTGAACTTTTTGACCATCTAAAGCACTTTCAAAGTGCATCAAGACTCCCGTAATTGCACAATGGTCTGCGTAGCTATTTAGTTTTAATCCTTATCGAATAAAAAACAGAATAAACAGTCAAATTTTGTTTCTTCAATCTCAGGCTTCTCCATTTTTCAACAACGGCAAAAATTATATGAAACATGTGGAAATGGATAGATACACACCGAGCTTTAAAATAACCAACCACGATGTGTTAGCTCAACGGCAACCGTGACAAAACAGATTTTAAAATGACGCGCCAGAAAAAGTCATTTCTTTCGTTTTCCCTAATAATCCGTATTTATGTCTGGTTAATATATTATTTGTTGATACTGTTAGTCCACTCGCCGCTCGTCATGTCTTGACTGCTTGGGAGTTGTTTGTTTGCTTTCCCACGTCCGCGGAGGAGTCGCACCGGGCGTCCGAAGCGCATCGGAACCGAAGCTACTCTCTGGCGCTAATTGAAAGAGGAATACATACCAACGTTCCCTGTAAGCTGCGCGCGCGCGCGGGCGCGCAGCAGTTGGGAAGCGCTCTCATTCCGCGTCGGCGCGCACTATAAGACGGTTGTTCAATTAATATTTGATCAGTCCGTTTGTTTTCACCTGGTTCCTAAAGGGCCAGCAACGTATCGGAAGTATTTTTTAGTACCGTAGTGGAAGTGTTAATGTCGAATAGGTCAGCTTGGAGTTATTGTGTGCTTAATACGTTTGTCTTATATTACGTTACTGGTCTTAAACTAGGTAATTATCTTTATATACACCATTTTTAAAACTCAATTGTGCATGGTTAAAAGATCATTCAAATGCAGCTGTGTATCGGGCCGGTTATTTGAATATTAAAGTATATTCTTAAAAAAATGCGTTTTTGAAAGCAGCAGTAAAACAGCGATGCTGGTGGGCAGTGGCAAATGAAAGGCCCCATGCGCAATCAAATTCGTAAAAATTGTATTAAAAACGATCGAAAATCAATGGCCGCCAAAACTCCAGATTGCCTGTTCGAATGAAGATTATTATGGTACACCTATTGAAACAATATGAAGAGTACATATGTATTGTACCATTCTGTACAAGAATAAAAGGTAAAATCGATTCCTGTTTTTTAAAAAAGGCAAAACAAAAGTTTGCACTTTTCGTGCACTTAAGGGTTAATAAAAAAAGTTTTTCTTTCTTGAATCGCGTGAGTAAAAATTCACGTAACTCGAGTCGATGACTTACTGTATTGTATCACCACACACAGTAACATATTAGAGGTCTGCACGGGCCGAAATTTTACAAAATTAGCCGGCCCGGGCCCGATTCTAATACCACACTTGTTACCCGAATACGACCCGAAGCCCAGATTTATACACCTCAGCCTGAAAAAAACCCGTTTTTAACAAATTTACAACAATTTACGGTTCTTAATAGAACTGGTAATAATTAACTTAACGTTTTTTTTTTATAAAATTTCACCTGGCGAAATAAAATTTTGCGGAAAATTCGCAAAAATTATAATTTTACTAAATTCACTATAATTTGTAAGAAAATTGAGATCTTTACGATAAATAATTTTGTTAGCTTCCAGGTACTTCGCCTATACGCATATATGTGTCCGCCGACCAGCAACCTTTGTTTTTCAAATACTCAAATACGCGTCCACGGTCGTTAAGCTGTTAAAATCATCATGGCTGAATGATAATACAAACATGGTCTGAAATATTTTTCTGAAGTAATAAATTCCTTATCCGGGCCCGAGCCCGAATCTCAATTGCGCTTACCCGCCCGAACCTGGCCCGCGCAGACCTCTAATACATAGACAGTTATCCCAGCATGCAGATTGTATTATTTTTTAGGAGTTTCGCAATGTAATATGTTATGCCTAATAATACCGTAATATTTTAATTTTTTTAAACTTTCATAACCTGGTATGCGTTAGAAATATAGATTACGTTACACCTAAATGTTATAATAAAATCACAGGTATAAATACCAGTGTACGAGTAAAAAAAACCATCGACTGCGATAATGATAGATAATAGTATAGTATTATCTTTTTCTGAAAATAAATGATTCGAATTAGTTACCTCTCCCGAAGTCAAATATTTAACGAAGATAAAATAGAAAACGCCCAATACGTTGTAAATTTTACATACATGTCTCAATACCACTAAAACTGTACTACTCTCCAGTGGTGTGAAACTGGTGGTTCGTGGGCGCGTATACCGTTAAGAAAAACTCGCAATGGTCGCTTAACCCTCCAAGGACGAGCGTGACCATATGGTCACAGTAAACAGCGTTGTCTATTGATCCCACTATTCATTTTTTTTTCTACCTGAATATCGTTGCTTTCACTCATTTGGTTAAGAAGGATACAGGCATCAGTAAGTCATCAACCGCGGGGACAGAAACGGACACCAAAAGCACATGCGATTTTTTGAATTTCCGTTTTTTTAATGGGCTTTTTGAAACTGTTTAAAGAGGTCAAATTGTAAATATTTTAAAAAAATTCACGTTTAGCTATATTTCAACCCCGAATGTTCAACGCTCGTCCTTACTAATGTCCGTACACAATATTGCACGGTAATAAAAGGATGAGCATATGACCATATAGTCATTTCAGAGTTTCTATACAACGACTTTGCGTTTTTTTTTTTAATTTTGTTAGGAATAAAAGTTATCCATGATTTCAATATGGCTTAATTTTTTTTTTTTTTTTTTCGAAAAAAGCTCTCGTCTCTGGAGGGTGAATCTGTCGGAAAGTTAACTCGGCGAAGATGCTTTCAGATTATATGATATTTTTTTTCTCGCCGATTGAAATATGTATCCTTCGATAATACTGGATCTTCATTTTTGGAATAAGCGCAACGTTGGTAGCTACACGCCCTCGTCAGACATAACTCGTTGTTATGACGAAGGCGTAAAGCCGAAATAGCTATCAACATAATGAAACATTTGTTGAACTAAAATACATTGTTATTTTGACGTTATTATATAAGTTAATGACAATTCAATCGATCCACAAGTTATGTTAATTTTTTTGAATATTTAATATAATACTCGTATAATAAATGATATGTTTTATAGACATATTATACTGTTTTATAGCAAATATGCTTTGATGTGAACGCATGCAATAGTTGTTTGTTATATAAAAAAAGCATATAACCGCTTAAAATGTCATATTGTTTAACACTCTTAGCATTTTTGTTTATGATATAAATATAGCGAAAGTAAACACGAAACAGATACGGTGGAGTAATTCCAAAATTCAAACAAATGGTGTCATGATTAATTATGTCGACCACTATTGAGATTATTCTTTGCAAATTCACCCCCGTGGCACAGAGTATCGGGCACCTTTACGATAGATGGTCGACGGCGACGACTTTTAATCTCGATTTCAAGTAAACACATTGAGAATCGAAATGTTGTTTGTTTGTTGCATGACAATCCACTTCGTTGAGTAAACATTGACTGACAAACACTAAAATAGAGCTCCAAATAAATATGAACTGACTGATAGCAATGATCTAACCGTGTCGGCCATATTTATACACAGTTACACACTAAACAATTAATAGCTTTGACGCGTAACGTAGATTTTAGACATATTTTTTTACAGCTGTGCGCGTCGTCGCTTATCGCGAAATATTATTTTTTCGTAATTTTTACTCGAAAATAATCAATTGATATTTTTTAAGGTTCTTGTTAAGTAAACTGTCGCACGATTGGCCGCTGTAACAAAACAAAAAACGGCTGTGTTATGTACATATATCAAACCTGTGCATGCGCAATTGGTGTACAATTTGTGCACAATTGTCTGTCACATTGTACATTGCACATTGTCAGATTCAAAGTATAAAATAATGAAGTCATTTAATCTGACTGTCTCTGTAATAATACAATCTAACTAATTAGAACGAATGAAAATCAATTTAAAGAAAAGTCATACAAATTATATATATTTAGAGATAAATAAAATACATCGACAAATATAATTGAATATTTTATAGTATTTGTCACCAAACCTACAATTTATTTTGTCATGGTACCAACAAAACCAGAAGCGGTTTGGTGTGTCAGAAATAATCGCGAAAGATGCACAGATTCACAGAGCATACGCGCCAAGGAAACTCCTTCAATTAAAACAGCGGAAAAATGCGACTGGCTAATTGACAAGAACCTTTTTTTACTTACTAAATAATTTCAATATTAATACATCAATACACACACACCTCACCTAACTACTGAGAATACTGATCTTTAATAAATAATGTGGAATTAGTAGAAAAATGTATTATATACTATTTAAAACGCCAACTGAAATTCGATTAATAATTCTAAAAATATATTAAATGGATTCCAATATATGTTTATGTGTTTGTCGGTTGAATGTGTATTTATATTTATTTTCTTTTATTTCAGGTAAGCAATCATTTTCTACTACATATCTACATTTCCCAGTTTGATGTTTCAATTACCATCATCTACGCGTGGGTGACATGAATTGACATTCTGATCGATATATCCCAGGTAAAATGAACTGTATTTTTTTTTAACTTAAGCCGTCAGTTGTACACGAATACTAAAAAGGTGTATTAATTATTTCAAAATAACAGTTATAAGCCGTCAATTTTTGCTCGATTTAAGAGTGCGGGCACCAAAAAGAGTCGTCTCTCGTTGTATAAATATCCGGTCTGTTATTTTGACCGAAGTGTTAATAAAATGAAAAAAATCTAATCATGTTTTATATTTGAATATATAGCTAAGTAAGCAAGGATAACAATTCACTCGGGCCTGTCTGGCAATCATATTGTTGGTTGATTGCCGAGTCGTGGAGCGTGTCGTCGACCTTACATCGCAACTGACTGACGGCAATCATCTTACCTCACCAGCTGGCCACTTCACCTTCTCCATGGCTTGTTACTTTCCTAAGTTTACTTTGACTGTTATCGGCCACTCCATTTTGTTACAAGTTCCCCTTGTTTCGAAAAATGTTCGCCAGAATAACAATTGAAAAAGATCGAAAATGTGGCAAAAATGACAGCAAAAAAACTGTTCTTTTGTTTTAAAAAATAATTTTTAAATGAGTGATTGCTTTAAAATCAAAGATATATGATTGATCTATAAATATTTAAAAAAAAAATGATACTTTTCTTTCTATCTGAATGAATAAAATTATTTTATCACTGTCTTTTTCATTTTTATTTAAAAATACTAACATTTTGATTTGCCAATACGTAATATGAACGTAATGTTTGTAGAACCAGAAATTGTAGAAAATTGAAGGAAAACAAATTAACTTTTCCGGTTCTAAGCTCAAGAAATGCGACCCCAATACCCACATTTTCTTAAATATCTATTTTAATATGGGTGATACAATGTTTGTAATTAAGGTATTCTTATATCATAGTTTTTTTGACCTTTTGTAGTTTGTATAAATACGCGATAATGCGATAACGAGATAAGTGCCCGCTTATCAGCGATCGTTCGTAAGATAACTGGGCTGAACGTCGCTGAACGCGTCAGTTGCAAATTAATATTTGTATTGGAATGACGCGCGACTTAAAATATGATTATTTATTTAAAAACCACGGATTTTTATAAAAAAAAAATGTATGAGGAATGATGCAGAGAGATATTTTGAAGCCCTTAGACTATTTTTTTTTTTTTGGAATTCATAAGAATAATGCCAATAATGAGAAAACCACTGGGGTCCCTAAACGACCCCCATCGGCAGAGAAGTATTTTTCTAGTCTCCGAGCCGCGAGAGTTAATATGATATAGGTATTTGAAATCGGATTGTGCTACTTATTAACGGCTCCACATTTAAATCTTGCCTACCGGGTGTTATAATTAAGAAAGCTTTACTTCCTTTGAACATGCTAGAAACTCGGTTAATTCGGTAGCCAATAGTCCTTACATGTATGTTCTTCTTCGCGTCTTACGTAACTCGTGCATGCGTCAGGTTTCCCTCTTAATTCCATTAGGATTACGATAACAACCAAGTTCTAGTCCGATTCGTGGCTTTAAAACAAGCTTTACTTACTATATTTTATTTAAGCGCCTTTTGAAATTATTATCTACATTACGCCAAGTGCTATGATTTATATTGTGAAATTAAATATTAAACTATTCTATGGAAAGTAATAATGTTTATTGTTATGTCGCATTTGAACTAAAATGCGTAATGGAATGGCTCTAAATAAATATCTGAATAAATTTTCGAGGAATATGACATATGAGTTAATCCACCTGCACGACGCAATGATAGGTGACACCATTAGGCTACGAGATGATGAAGCGATTCTCTGAGCTACGTGTGACTCAGCTCTGAAGTCGTCGATAATAATTTTATTTTCAACCATTGTAGTTTAGAGATGAGCATTGGTCAAGAGAAGAATAATGAATGTTACATAAAATATTCTCTCGAAATGTGTTGTCTAAAAACCAGATTTTTGAAAATCTCTAAATTTTTGTTATTGCTTATGACGACTTCTCGAAGTGAGACAATTAGTAAAACGGTCAAACTTTTAAGTATTATACAATCACGTCTTTACTTGGTGTTTTGATAGATATTTTTATTTTATTGATATACCACTATTGTAGTGTGTTTTTACTCAGGTCAATTCAGTTTTACGATACTTTAAGACATGTAGAATATTATAGCGCATCTTACTCACTTTTCCTAAAATACCACTTGGATCACTTCACCTATTAGAGAATCATACATTTATTACAATTCAAAATCTTTTTATCGTGCAGTTTCTATGTATAACTGAGGCGTCCAGTATCAAACACGTTCATGCCATGTTTTTGTTCAGGTAATTTTAATCCATACTATTCAAAATATGTCTAATAATTTGACGTTTAGTGTCGTTCGTAGTTAGTTAATTCGCAATTAAATTTCGTCAACGAGCAGCCAAACAAACTTTCAGCTCTTTTGAAAAAAATAAGTGAAACTGTCATGGCCTTGCTTGATACTGGACGCTTGGACTATAAGTGAGTTTTCTTAAAATAAATTCTATTTGAATTAGTATTCTTTGTTGAACTCGCAGCAGTCAACAGTCCGATCGGCTGTTTCTGTATTTGTTGTTCACACAGTTGGAATGTTATATCATTGATTTTTTTTTATAACTTATTACATTACTTTGCGGCCACATTTCGGTAATTTTTGAGCTACGTGCTCTTTTCTAGGTGTACGTGTACATTGGTTGCCATTAAACTTGTGTTAGTGTGCGTTTCACAATGCAGATTATTGTGCCACGAAATAAAGTCATGACTGATTGATTAACGCCGTGAAAACTGTACATTACAAACGAAAAAAAAAACAACGGAAAACAAAAAAAAAACGCTGTCATTGATGTAAACAGAAAATCGTGTAGTTTAGATTACGCTACGGCATATGAAAATATACTATTTCGCAATGTTGCCAGAAATTGGTTGTTATTTTATTGATTTCTACCGACTCGGGAGTATTTTCCGCCCATATGAAGTATTTATTCCATACACCGAAGTAATAATTTGTACTAGCTGTAAGCCCGTTGACTTCAACGGGGGGATTTTTGTTGCATTTTTAAGAAGTCAGAAAATTACAAACCTATTTATTGAATAAGCCAGAAATTCTAAAAATAAAATAAATATATCTCGGGGCATATATCGACAGCATGCCCTGTTGTATTTAAATTGTAAATTATTTAATTTTTGGAATAATGTTGAGTTTGCTAACAATTATTTTTCCTATTAGCAGAAATATACCTCGTAAATTACCTAATTTTTGGAATAATGTTTAAGTTTGCTAACATTTTTTTTCGTAGTGACAGAAATTTCGTAAAATATTAAATCTTTGGAATAATGTTCAAGTTTGCTAACAATCATTTTTCATAGTAGCATAAATCGACCTCGGCGCATATATCGACAGACCTGCAGTTTTAAATTGTAAATTACTTAATTTTTGAAATAATGTTTAAGTTTGCTAATAATCATTTTTCACATGCAAAATGGTATAAATTAATTGCACATTTTATCAAAACAAAATTATCAATTTTCCATGTTACAATCAAATGCATATTTATCAAATTAATAAGAATAAATTAACTTCACTAATTCGCCAAACGGAGCTTATTTTTAGGAATATATGAGTCTTTAAGGGAACCAAACATAAAAATGGTGAAACTTTTCCATTTGACTTTTAAGTGCAATTACGTTTTCAATTTTTTTTTGTGGGAACTGTCATCAACTTTTAATTTTATGTGAAAGTTTTTTCAATAAATAAGCATAAAAAAGTAATACAAAATAACTTAGATTATTCCACGTATTGTGCTACAAACTGTGACACGTGTTTCGCCTATTTCAGAGGCATCCTCAGACAGACTTACTTTCAGTAAGTAAAAGTAAGTCTGTCTGAGGATGCCTCTGAAAAAGGCGAAACATGTGTCACAGTTTGTAGCACAATACGTGGAATAATCTAAGTTATTTTTTATTTTATATTCAAATGAACTTCCACAAAGTTACCGACGAATCCATCGAAAGCATAAACAATGTATTTTAGAGAAAAAATGATTTAAATTATGCAATAAAAAGGGTGGGTTCAGTTCACTTTTTCCCATCATCCTAACTTGGCTCACTTTCCGTATTTTAATCTCGTTGTCCCCAATCTATCAAACTATTTCGCTTACTTTATTTATATTACTATTTGAGCATAAATTTACCTTTTCCAAAGCATAGACTCGTTTACTCGTTATTTAAAACAAAAGATACAAAATTATTAAATTATCGGGATAAATTCTAAATACCCTCTGTTAAAACGTAAAATATTTAATAGCCGTCAGCATACATATGACACACATGGAATATTTGCATTTAACTGTCGAAACTATATTATGTAAAATAAACCACAATCATTATTTGACAGGTGTTCCATTTTTGAATCTTGAATACAAACAATCGAAGTCAGTTTGTGAATCACAAATATCGTTCCATTTTCAAATTTTAATTTATATACACTATTTTTATCGCCTTGATAATTATGACGTTAGCTCAGTTGATAGAAAGCTCGACCTGTAATCCAGAGTTCTGTGTTCGATCCACTAGCGCAGCGTTTTTTTGTATGAGAAATTTCACTTATTTGATTTGTTTCGTCAAATAATAAACAGTTTATTGGGAAAATATGTCTTTAGTATGAATAAAAATATTGCGTCAGCGGAGCTTTGAGGAGGGAGGGGGAAGGGGCAGGGGGAAGGGAAATCGCGGACAATCATGCAATCATGCAATCATACGGACATTATCGAGTATTAATATATATATCGAGTATTAATATATATAATTATCGAGTATTAATATATATATGTTTATAGGCTCGTCGATGACATTATGGCGTTCTTTACCCAAGTGCAAATTCAAATTGTTTTCAACCAAACATTTGAATATATTGCCTCATAAAATATTTTGGAAAAATACAATATCATTTGTACATCAATTTATACTGTTGTTTCCAGATTAGTTTTAATTCTGGAGTTATACTTTTAATCGCAATGAAGTTAGACTGTAGCCGCGGCTCGAAGCGATAATGCCTATGCCGGTTATGAAAACTGTAAAATAAGTGAGAATTTTTTTAATTCTAAGTATTATTGTTAAAGGATTTCATTATTTTGCGTGGCGACATGACGTGACATCACACATGGGAACGACGCATATGTTAAAAATAATAACTGCTTCTTCTGATAATACATACTTTAATTATTTCCTTACCATCGTTTATTTACTAAGATTCGGGTAATACTTTATTTAGTACGCATTACTGGGTACAAGTAACTACCGCAAATAAACTCAGCCCGCTCGCATTTCGGCCCTGACCCGCTTTCGACTGCCGACTCGTTTACGGTTTGCAGTGTGCAGTCGGTTCCGTTTACTTTATCCGGCGGAAAATTGTTTGTGTTTCGGTGGAATTTGACCGGTCGTATTGTTTTTACGAAACAGCAACATAATCGAAATTAAATATTCGGCGTGAATAATAATAAATAATTAATCAACATAACTGACCACCTCTAAAAACACAATAAGTATATCGTTTTTTGTAATAATTGCAAGTGTGTAAAATGCGTTTGCTCAAAGCTAATATCGTAATATTTTCATATCGCTGTCGTCCTCACTGAATTCTCGCAATTCCAAAGTTTAAATGCTCTAATTTTTGAAACGTTCTGAAAATAACTATAATTTCTGAAAATAAATATAAGGCATAATCGGCTTTTGCCGTTCGGATGGCAAATGAAGTTATATGCCATTTTTTGAATCACTCAAACATCATATAAATCATTATCACGTCGCAAAAAACAAATCTTCACTAAATTCAAATATAATACGTTTTAAATATAACAAAAATAATAATTTTAGGGGATGCGCCGATCCACAGCACACATGGACTGCACGCCACGTATACATTATATATGGAAATGTTTGACTATCGATGTTTAATTATTACTGGTCTGACAGATTTACTCATACTTTACAATTCTTCTTCCAGTCTGGCGAAATTCTTCTTTGTTTTTATCTACCCAATGTTCAACAATTACCCCAACTTAAATACAAAATTTCAACTGAATCTTTTCGAAATATATAAATCAAAAATGAATTCAGTTGGAAAAAATAAAAATGTGATGATTTTTAGGTCCTCGTCCTTTACAAAATTGTGTGCTGCTGACCATTCGTGTTTCAACAATACACGTTATTGTTATATTATTTAATAATTCGCTTGTCAACACATGCGCACTTTTGACAGCTGTCACTTGTCTCGCCGGCCCACGTGTACGTTGACAAAGCGGACACAGCTGTTGATTGATGACTTCTCTAACCACACGTGGTTATTGTTTATGCGATAACAGCTGTGACATGCGTTTAGATATTATTTATTTATCTCTTTAGGCATGCACTACTGGCCATGCCAATAGAGATTACTACGGTTTTAAATTCCGTAATGTGTTTTATTGGCGATTATCCAATTGTGATACTATTATATTCATAATATGAATGAAGTCCCCTGAGCCTTTGCTTATTGATGTTTACGCCTTGTGATCAGTTCCGCGCCGAGTGCGATCGGATTAGATGTATTTTTTTACCCTTTGTCATGTCGACCCTTGTCTCTGACGTGATGTCAGCCTTTCTCGATTCAACTGGTCAATTTCTTCATTAGTATTTTCAAGCCGTTTTTGTCGCCAAAAACTCTGTTCACTGTGTCATCACTGCTGTGTTAACCTTTAATGGGCGTTTTATCAGTTTTGTGATTTAAATTACTATACAAAGTATGGATATTAAATTGCCAAGTCTTATATTTTAAGCTAATGAATACTTTTTAGTGTCAAGTTTCTCACATTTTAAAATCATATTCAGTTACGGTATACCCTTTTCCGGAAGTTACTGTACGTTGTATGGATGCCATATTTATCGCAAATTATTTTTGACATGGAATCTAGTTGCAATTTCGTCCGGTAGATTTCAACTGCCAACTTAGCAAAGATGCAAATGTCGGTTGGCCTTAACTCACAAGCTGTCAAATTGACGAATGTAATATTAATTCGTTACGCTTATCTCCAATATGAAATTAACCTACTGAATGTTATTTATTGACTAAGCAGAATATATTTTTATAAAGATGTCTATGCAAGCACGAGCCATCGTAAGATACATGTAAATTATTTATTTAGCTCATTGCATAATCGATGCTAGTGCAAAAATCACACTTTAAATGACATAATCGTTTATTGATGTCGAATCACAATAATTTAATTCGCTTTCTACTCGATTTGGTTCCTAACATTTACATTATTGGCGCAGTTTTATTTGCATACAATTAATATGTCAGTAACGCGTTCAAGATGTCGTAAATCTTGGATTGAATTTAATTCTGCGTGTGTAGCGTAACGTATGTTTTATTTCGCCTTCCTCTGCGCAGATTGAAAAAACCTTGTTTACGGGCCCACGCAGTTCGAGTGCGTCCCACGCTTTTCGAAAGACAGAATGCCAAGGCGAAGGGCGACCCGATTCACTCCTGTTCAACAAAAACAAACGGCTGTATACAAAAACTTGTTTGATTAAGGTATAAGTTCATATATGATGCATACATTATATACAGTCGAATTCCTGCTACTAAAACTTGTGTTGTACGTATTAGGGAACCGTTTATAGTTAATTAACCACTTGAATACCAAGCGGACACTGGTGTCTGGAACATATGCAAGTGGACACGGATGTCCAAGACATTTCAAAAATCAAATACTTGCATCAAATCAAATGCAATATTTTGATGAATATGTGTAGTGCTATCTATACTGAGTCAATATAAGTTTTTAAAATATCGAATTCGAGTGTATATTAGGCAAAATTATTTTTCTCAAAAACACGCAGTATCTCTGAGACATATTAATGATTTTTTTGCGCGGTATTCAAGCGGTTAAATAATAAGAATTCATTATGTCACGTTATTAAATTATTTCAAATTTTGATTAAACTAACTCGAAAATTATTACTAGGATTTTTCTTGAATTATAAGTATAGTCATTTTATGATACTGCAACTCCAAGCAAGCTGTGACTCCAAATGTATATAAAACATAAAATTCCGATCAGATGTTGTCGATAGATGCAGTTTTGGGTTGAGCTATCGAGCTAATCTAGCATCGGCTAGATTATTCCTTAAAGTTTTCTATTTATATAATCACTGTGAATCGGATCACCTGTGCAGCTTTTTAGCGGTAACCAGCTGTCGTTAAATTAACCACTATTTATTTGCTCATAATATTTAGAAAGCGGGCTTAATTGTGTAGTTATAGATCGATCACGTCACCGCTTACAATCGTATGCGTACATTCTAAAAAAAATCGATATTTCGCAACGTTAAGCTATTCTCTCGACGTACGCTTCTGGATAATTGAATTTAATGCAGTGTAACAGATATGTGCCATTATTGTTCCACCGCTGGCGTAATAGAATCGTTTGATTTTTTTTAAACGGCCTAACAATTCTTCGCCATTGCCGCCGAATTTTAACGCATGCTCCCACCGTCGGCCGTTACGTAAGAGTGTCGTGCTCTATGCACAAAAAAGAAACTGATAGTTTGGTCACAATATGTAGATTTAGTAGTCTAGGAGTCCATTATTAAATATGTCATGTCTGTTTGTATCTTACCTCCTCCGTGCGTCCAGTAGAAAAAGGACTTTTATTTTGTATACCTTTGGGGTGTTCACTGTCAATAGTTGGTGGAAAGGCATTATATTCAACACACGCAATATAAATTTGTACTAATTTCACTTCTATTTAAAAATATCAGGGCCGGTTTCGCTCATGACAAGCATTATCAACTGATAAAATAATACGACTATACAGAGTTACGTAAACACATCAAAATTAAATAAACTATTGGTATTGAAAAGAATTAACAAATAAAAGTAAAAAATATGAATAAGTGACACTAAATTGACTCTTAATAAAATTTTTAATATGTACCTCTAAAATGTAATTATAAAACCCGTCAAAGAGTAATTAAGCTAATGTGGATAACACTGTAAAATTGTATTCACTTAACAGTTGATAATGTTCGTCATGAGCGAAACCGGTCCTGATATTTTTAAATAAAATTGGAATTAGAACAAATGTATATTTTATTTTGTAATTTAAAACAAGATTTGAATAAATTTTTAGTTTATTTGTAAACGTTGCTATAGTCTGATGATGCTTCTCAAAGAGGTGAAACACGTGTCACGAGTTAAATCACTATTAATACAATGCAAAGTTATCAAATTAAATTTTACATTATTAATACAATGCTATTTATACTGAATCAAGTAAAAGTATTAAGGATGTAACAAACAATTAGTAATTGAAATATGAAAGCAATTTAGAGAAAACGATACAAAATATGATTAAGTGACACTAAATTGACGATTGGTATCATTGCGTACATAAATATTTGGTTTTTGATCCCACACCTAACTCTGTTCTCCTAATGACCAAATACACCCTAACTCCATTAAATTTCTCTAATGTAAAAACAGTTGTTTGATAATTCTATGAGTAGACAAGATATATTACACTCGCTCGATCACATCACGACGTCATTTTTTATGACAAATTCACATTAATTTACATGTATACACATTGTTGAAGGTGTGATGCCAGATTTCGTTATGATTACTGTTAACAGTATGGCCGGTGTAGTAATACGATGCCATCACATGTATTTATTGTGTTGTGACCTCCTTACCGATCACGATCCGAGGCGTCTCTCACTCAGCTGGTCTCTCACTGCCAACTCTTCGTCACGATTGGTTATGTCATCGGCTGGCATCTAGGATAGTATGCGGGCACCGGATTGCTGACGATCCGCGTTGCCTAGTCGTTGATGAAGCATCCGTTAATAGCTTTTGATACTCGTATAGGTATAGAACATTTTTTACTACGACGTATCTAAGTTACTCACGCTAGATACGTCGTAGATTGATTGGTATGGTTCATGTTTTGTTTTGCATGCTTTCTTACGTAACTTATCTCTCTGGTAGCGCACTTAGAACTAAATTATTGCTGGCTAGGGCTTCCATTTGTATCCCGAAATATCTAGATTGTGATTTGTGATACCACTAATACCAGGATTTCGGGATTTAGGACAAGAATTGCAAAGTTGTTGAAAATAGACAACCAGACATTTTTTTTGAAATTCGCGTGAGAGCTTCTTTTTGGCAATTCCTGGGTTTTTCAAATCCCTGGAAGAAGTTAAAAAAAAGGCCCATATTTTTTCATTTCGGGAAATCTGTAATTTCCTGGTTTTTAGAAATAGTATTTTTTTTTAAATCCTGACTAGTGCTAAAAAAACGTTTTAACATTTTTTCATTTTACGAAATCTGTAAATTTTCAGGATTTCAAAATCGCATACCGAAAGTTTCTCAATCCGAATCCCGAATTTCTACACGATTTTATGGGAATTCCGGGATTGGAAAAATCGTCAATCCCGTTATTCCGGGATTACAAAAAGGGTCCGGAATTAGATGCCCTATTTTTAACTAATGTGTACAATTTGATTCGCGAACTTTCGTTAAAATACAAACATAAATTATCGATCAAGCCTATTATTCCGTCTGCATGTTTTTTGTTTTTATCTAAGAATAAATTATTTCTTAAAAGAACAGCAAACAAATCAATAATGTATAATTTTGTATAAACAATGAAACAAGGAAGTAAGTTTATGATTGATATCCTATTATTTCGTGATTGCCTTAACCAGTTTTTTTTTTACATTTTGACTATTATGAGTATTGTCATATTTTAATGGAAGCCGAAAAACGTCTTGCAAAAATATCACATCAACTCACGTCTCGAATGTGCATAGAGGACTTTTAATGATATATTTTATTATATAAATAAAAAAATTAGACGTAACCCGTTCTCTGCTCACTTATACGGGGCTGGGTGTAGCTTTTGTCCACACCGTGTATTATTTATGTACAAGTATAGTGGTTCAAAAGATATAGACGACTCGTTTTACTAAGTGTTATTTGCGTTTTATGGCTGGGCAGTTAAAGGGTTTATGATTTTAGTTGTAAATCAATGTAAAATTGTCAGGACAAGATTTTGCAGAATGTTTTTTATTTATATACATCAGGCATGGGCAACCTTTTCTAGGTCTGGGGCCAAATTACCATTCTGTTTCCGAGTCAAGGGCCGGACCAAATTATTAAACATAATAAATTAAATTAAATAAAACACGTTGCTATTTCTTATATGGTGGTGACCATGAACTAGTAGAGTGGAGCCACTGCAAGCGCCCGTGACACCTCCATTATTTCATCCCTCCCTAAAAAAAATATTTCTTTCTCTAATACTTCGCCGAGATGAATCATGACCGGACAAAATAGCTCAGCGGGCCTGTGGTTGCCCATATATGATATACATAGTCCAGCAGTCGGGGAACTTTTTTAACCATTACCCCAAAATAAGTCGATATTAGTCGGTATGAGCGCGCGCACATACATTACAACAGAGCGCACAATAGTTACCAAGAAGCGTTGTCGAATGTGATTTTGAGGGGTTTGAAACAGTACTTGTGGAGTCTACAGTCAGCAAGATTGCATCTTTGGCCAATACCATGGGACTGGAGGTGGATAACAACGATATTGATGAGCTTGTGAAAGAGTACAGTAATGAGCCGACCACCGAAAAGCTTATGGAGTTGCATTGTTTTTCACAGCAAGAAGTTATGGAGTAGAGTTTATTAGTGGAAAAGGAGGAAGTAGCAAAGAAACAATCTTCTGGCGCAATAAGAGAAATGCTGAAAGCATGTGAAACTGATGCATCGTACATTAAGAAGCATAAACTAGTCGATTTTTTATTGTTTTTTGCAAATCGAAATCGCATTCCAGGTTGTTATGCTCCTTAGCAATTTATAAGTATGTAATTTTACTTGTATGTACTTGTATGTGTAACTATATGTTACATACACGTTAAAAATATAAAAAAATGTTTTTTTTCCGGCATGGAACGCATCATTGTATTTTACATTGTTTTATATGGGAAAAATTGTTTCGCATAACGAGTGTTTCACATAACTAGTACGATTCTGGAACGAATTAAACTCGCTATGATAGTTCCACTGTATGTGGCATTTATAAATGAAAAGGTTCCCCACCCCTGCTCTAGATTCTTCTAATATTCAGATACTTGAAAGGTTTTTTTAATATTTGTACATTTGAAATCTTTTAACAGGACTGCTTTTGCGCAGCATGTTTGATTGTGTTTACTAGTTTTCATTGCCGTTGAATCTGCTTGCGGTCGACGTTTTTTTCATCGGTAACCTTTTTTATTCTACGCTAAGTCGCGATCATCATGACCCTAACGTAGAGTTGACTTCTGCAAGTGCAATGTTATGCTGTACATTATACTGTAGATAAAGATTACCAATTATGGTCAAATTAATTTGATACTAATTGCTAATAGTTATGTCATATGGCCGTATGCAGTAGCTTGCTACTAGTAGCGCTGTAAAATTTATCGCATTTTTACAATTACAATAATTATTATCGAGTTATGCATACCGATAAAATAAAGAAATACTCGGCTTACCCCGAGACATTTGAAACCGCAGGAGGCAATAACATTTCTTTATTTTAGATATGATTTCCAAATGCTAATACTTATGGACATTTTGAATGCGTGGGAAGAGTAAATGCTTTGACATTGGATGAAGCATATTTTTCATTTTAACGTCGTAACATAAATAATATAGGTATTTAATATGAGCATCTTTTTTTGATCTCGGGATTTCGGGTTTCACATTTTTTTTTCAGGATACCGGGATTGATCACTGGCAAAAAAGCGACGAATTGACACATCACAAAATTATTCTCCTCTCCGACACCTGTTTTTGTTTGTTTTGCTAAATCATTTAAAAAGTTACATCTACTGCCGACGAAGAACTTTTTAAAGCTAATTTAAAAATAAATTTACTTTTTTTTTTGCATGCTATAATGCAGGGTTTCCCAAACTGTGTTCCGTGGGACCTAAATAGGTGTTCCGCGAAAATTTGCAATGGTTACATACGCTGCAACACATTTAAGCATCTTCTACTTCATATAATAAATCGAGTGATAATAAATCTCCAGTGATGTTAAAAACGTCAAATATCTAGGTACAGGCGGAAATTTTTAATCACTTTGAACTTTGTTTACTCATATTTTTATATAATATGTTTTAATGATAATTAATCAATACAAGTGGTTTAATAACTAATATTTTTACTGTTAAGAATTACCCGGCGTAAAAAAATAAGCTGTGTTCCGGTAACATTTCCAGATTTGATACGTGTTCCATTGCACAATAAGTTTGGGAAACCCTGCTATAATGAATCCCAAAATCTCGATTGCTACTGAGGCGATCCCGAGATTACGGGTCGCCAATTGGTCGGGATCCCTCGATTGGAAGCCCCTACACGATACGTCTTGTATACCAACGTTTATGAAAGATGCGTTTATGATAGGCAGGAGGAACTAAATACGAAGTGAATATATGTATTATCCGCTAATTATATATACAGATTCATAGACTGATTTTCGAATATATTTAGCTTACTCAAACTGCATATAAATATGTGCTTACGGATTTGTATACACATAAAAAAAGAGTCGGATCGTCAGTTTTTCCCGACTAAATAATACACGTGAGTTTCATTAAAATTAACTGTAAAAATAAATATAATTTTTACTGTATTTACTACGGAGAATAAACAGATATGATTATTGTTTTTGTTTTTTTTTTGTAACGCTGCAAAAGCAGTTTACCGTTTTCGCGCACCGTGTTTTATTACAGGACAGTAAAAAATGCGCACAAAAAGAGAATCAGGTATATTTTTTTTATATGAATATAAATATTTAATGAATATGTCATTTAGTGCTGACTTGTCAATAGATAATACAATATGTCATTTGACAGAAATTTAATGTCAAAACACGCACATCACTGAAGACACCACTTAGAACAATCAATTGCATTTTATTAGTCTGGTCCAGTGGTGGGGAACCTGCGGTCTTTTGACTTGTGTCATTTTTTTTTTAGATTAGACGGATAATTGAAAAGAAAATGAGTTGACTAATTTACACTGTGAATTAAAAATAGTTAGTTTATGCGGGGGAAGGGGGTGTCAACGCTTTCTTTACTGCGGTCTTATGTTGAATAATATAAATGAATGTGGCCTTAAAAAAGAAAAAAAAGGTTCCCCACCCCTGGTCTGGTCATTCAAAATGCAGCACACTTAAATTCGATTGCATGGATTAATTATTGAGGAAACATGAAGGTGTCGAAATGAGTTTTGTTAAACCAGATATTTTTAAGAAGTGTTACTAAAATTACTTGCTGTCGTCCTAACTCACAAAATACGTATCTACTCTTAAAAAAAAAAATTTGAATAATAATAAATTCAAATGAAGGGTTTTGTGTAAACAATTCTTTTGGCATTATGCAATCGCCTCCATTATTAGATATCTAAGATATCAATACAATCAATCAATAATGAGCGTAATGAGCGAAATGAGCGAAACTGGTCCTGACATATTAAATAAAGTGGAATGAAGTACAAAGGATTATTGTGTTTTTATTAATCAATCAATAGTTTGTAAAAGAGGTCAGCGGTAGTCAGAATCTTCATTATAGGAAGAATAAAGATTTGCGTTTTTGGTAATTGTGGATATCTGATTTTTAGTAATGTAATATTATCAATGGCAATAAAAATTTCTTCAAACAAATCATTGTTTGATTTGACACAATAATAATTGAATTTATGTTGCTCCTTATAGTTTTTTTTATATGACGGCAATGGACAACAATTTCTCAAACCCACCAATGCGTATATCACGCAGGTACTCGATTTTTTTTGTTGCTTGCAATTTAATTGTATGAAATAATAGTTAACGTCGATAAATACCTAATGATACTGCTGCGGTTGTCTGGTGTTAGAGCAAACATTGCACGCACGTCCTGACATCACGTAACAAGCAAATGCCGCTACAGCATTTCTCCAGTTTGCTTCTTCGAGTATTTTGCGATAAGTGGAGGTGTGTGTTTTGCTCACCTGCCGACCATGACGCACGTAGAAAGTAACTTATTTTTTCTCTTTTCAGCCATGGCAAACATTAAAGAAAATATTCGACACGGATGAATACATTGAAAATACACTGGAGAGAAATTCGGAGTATCTGACGTTCTGTAAATTAAATGTAGCAAAGGTTCTTCATATCTTATTGGCTGAATTGGCATTGTCTTGGTAGAACTATATTGTTATTGAGTATTTTAGTTCTACAAATATTATTTTATGTAATATGGTCAATAGCTATTTCGGCGTATACCCACATCAGAACTTCTGTTCAATAGTTTTGATAAGGGCAATTTCACATAATTATGAAAAATCATTAGTATGTAGTTGAATTATTCTACAGTAAATTTGTCGAGTAACATTGTGGGCGCTTATGAAATCAAATAATTGGAATGCTGAATCATTTCAATGTAATATTTATGAAACTCCTTTAAACACATGATGTGTAACAGGTCCCCATGGTGCAGTGGTTAACGTTTTTGGCTTTCGTGACGGATCTCACAGGTTCAAGTTTAAGTATGAATAGCATTTTTTCAACCTATTTCTGGTTGACGTTTATGGCATAGGTGTTTTTATCGCCTAAAAATCCCTTCTACTCTTCCAATCCTAAAATAAAGGGGCTTAACCAATAGTTATGTCCCTAGCCCTAACCTTTCTATCCATACACTCTTAGTAAAAAAAGGAGGCTGAGCAAGTTTTCCTCTATTTGAACGCCGTATGCTCTACACTGGGAGCGGATATGTATTTTTTAAAAATAAAACTAAGAATATCCATGCCGGCCTCTGTCCACGCTTTGTTTCGCAAACCGCAAATGTCCGACGCCATGAAAATAAATATGGCCAACACTAATGGAATGGTTAATTGCGCCGGCCGGTAGCCGTTAATAAAACATGTGCTGCAATGCAAGTATTTGCTGAGATTTCGCCGTAAAAAAGTTTTCGCATGAAACGATTTCGTATTCCCCCCGCTTGGACGCGGAATGCAAAAACAATGGGAGCTAATGCACGCCCTGCCCTGTTGTTCGTGCTTCTGTTATCTCCGAGCCGTATGGTTTACACCAAAAATGATGCTTCTCCGCGTTCTTCTGCTTCGATTGAGGAGGCAATGCACTCGTATATTTTGGATGCTCGGAAACCTTTTTTTGATTGCACATACCTTTCATACCATTCAATTTTTTTTTGACATACGAAACTATGAAGTGGGCTCACAGTTTTATGACTATTTTTTTTATTTCTACTATGGTAGAAGCCTAGGTTTTGAAGGAAAACCTTCTTATTCATAAAACAAAAGTGTTATGAATGTGTTCACCTCATTTCAAATGGAATTATCGTTGGTATATCTTGATCATAACGGCAGCATTAAACTGGTGGATTGTTAACACAAAAACGTACCCCAAAAATTGGGATATTTTCAGATGGGTGAAAAACGAGTTTTCTTCGAGATAATTTGGTCTAAATAGAAAACTAGAGATAATATTGATTTGTTGTGTACTTAGCGGTTATAAAAATATTATATAATTTTCTTAATTATCACTTTTAGGGTGTTTACTGTCAATACTTGGTGGAAAGGCATTATATTAGCATTATAAGACTTATTTACCAATATCAGGACCGGTTTCGCTCAGCGGAATGGCGGAAACCCTGGTCTTTACTGACAACATTTTAAAAGTGTTTTAAATATGAAGTAAAAACTAATTACTTCGATAATACATAAACCATTCAAGTTTTATTGCTGGGGTAACTTTTTCTAATGTTATGGAACTAGATTAGTTTAAAACATGAGGTATTATTCAATTTAGCAAGAATTATGTAATACATATTTGATTTTCATTAGAGCTTTCGTTATGCTGATTTATGATGACAAAAAAAATTGTGTTGGAAAACTGAAAAGTTTAAATGTGCATCAATTGGGTACCCGTTTTGCATTATCTTCGGAAATATAAATATGTTTCAAAACGTCTATGTTTTTTAGTATTTGGCAAAGAAACTGATTGAATTTGTGCTTTTAAATTTACTTCTGTGTCGGTATTAGAAAATAATTGCATTAAGTCTACAAGAGTTGTTTCCGCGGTACCTCATGACGTGTGCAATTACAATCTGAATCGACGAAATAAATTCGAATTCTTCCCATGTTCTGCTTGAAAACGATTTTAGTTTTCATTTGACTGCATTGTGTATAAAGCTCTAAGTACCAAACCAATTATTTGCATTGTATGTGTTGTCATGTCTATAGACCATTCTGAAAACGACCACAAATACTTCCAGCTGAAATTGGTATGTTTCAAAATAATAAATTAACCAGCGCTACCGTAATGATACATATTTTCGTGCACCGTTATCGATGCAACGCCCTTCCTATTCCGCCCACCGGGTGAAAGGAAAACCAGCCGTGCTTTTTTCGACGATTGCATGTCGATTATTGTTTCGTGCAGTTGTATTGCGCGCCGCCTTGAGATCTCCCATTGCAATTTTTCAGTGCAACATTGGTTCGGTGGAATTTTGCGGTGCGTGTGCTGCAATATCGGCCCACCAGAACAACGCAGCGCGCCGAGAACTTCATCACGGCTAAAAAATCAACCTCTACAGCGGGTTTTAAGCGCTGGATAATAATGAAGTTTCTATTATAACGAAGGAATAAAATGAAAAAAAAAGAAAGTGTGACTTGCTCAGCCATTTCGTTTAATTGATATTAAATATCCTGTTTATCCGTAACCGTCTCTTTCCATTATTGTATTTTTTCAGGAGACGCAATTTCCTATTACAGACACTTAATATCAATGCATTTAAAATAGGGAATGCAAGTTTTTATGTGTCTTAAAACAAATTGGACCAATACATATAATTAATATATATTTATTTACTCTTGTTTACTGGAGTAAATGGATAGTAAGCTCGTTATATAATGCAATTTCAAACAGCAAAATTACACGCTATTCGATGGATTTGGTGAACGATGTACAAAACAACCGATGTTTGACACAAAAAAATTACAATCCTGCATTCTTAACTCATTTTCGTCAATTTTGAAAATAGTCGGATTTGAAAAAGAACCCCATCATTATAGCCAGTCTAATTTTGTGGAATGTGTACGTCACATTTGTTTCATGTATTTCCACAGTGGGATTACCGTAAGTAATATTACTTATTCTGAGACGATCATAACTACTTATGTCGCATGTACACAGATTCAGTATAGATAGGGAGAAGCAACATTGCCTTACATTTTCAAACTTAACTTATGTTTATATTATACATTGTGTCAGTAGGCAGTGTCCGTGTATTCCCACGTTACATAAACTTCAAAGCAACAACTTCTCCACTGTCTCAACTTGTTGTGAGTGCTCCTAACTTTTTAGACAAACGTTACTTCAACAATCTGTGTAGGCATATAACAGAGGCGTCGTACAAATAGTTACCGGGTGTTCAGTATTCCGTTGGAATTTTGCGATAGTTACGCAGATTCATCTAAATTTCAAGGGTTCGCATTCGTTTCGATCATGCATTGATTTTTTCACTTCTATATAGTTAAATAACGGCATTGGGTGACATGAGATTAATTCCTAATGTAGGGTCACTACAGAGTATGATTTTACGAGAACCGCGTGTAAACCGATCCCGCTCGTAAGGTAAACGAGGGATGGTATAAGGGCAGGGCTGGTAGTTGACTAACGTCTCCATTTACTACTTTTTTTCGGGCGAAGCTATATAGCTAGGACACAATCGACAGATTAAGTTTATTATCAAAGACAGAGTCGGCGATGATTATAGTTATTAATCACTTTAAGGGTATTCACTGACAATACTTAGTGGAAAGGCGTTATATTAAGAAAAACGAAATACTCTGTTGTACTTATTTTCACTTTTATTTATCAAGATCAAGACCGGTTTCGCTCATGGCGGACAGTTGACAATGCTCGCCATGAGCGAAACCGGTTCTGATCTTGAAGTGGAAGTGGAAATAAGTACTCAGGAATATTGTGTTTTTCTTAATATAGTTATTAAGACTGTGTTATCTAAAAAAACGAACAGCGAGCGCGATGATGATTTCAACATTGTCGCATTTGTTAGTTTCAGTGTCGCGAATATTCTACCTTTTGTCAGAGAAGTAGAGCCGAAGAGGCTAAAATCTCTAGGAAGTTAATATCTCTCTGAATTACCATTGTTTTCAAAGCAGTGGAGTAGGAAGGGGTCCTGCCGCACGGGGCGATCCGTGAATTTACCGCCCCCAATACGTCCTCTAATTTTGTTTTTAAATCACTTCAACTATTTTTAAACTATGAATGTGGAGTTTTTACCATGGGTGGCTTAATTTTTTGGATGTATAAATATACATAATTTCTCGCAAAATATTGTATTTATTTTTTAAAATGCCGCCCCCAAAAATGTGCCGCCTGGGACGGTCCGTCCCTACCGCACCCCCCTTGCTACACTACTGCTTCAAAGCCCTCCGTTTCTAATCTCCGATGTTCTTACGAAGAATTTTATGAAACATCATTGACTTTTCTATGCCCCAGTGCACGGTTAATAAAAATAGTTAGTCTAGTGCGGCTGTGGGTGTGTGTTTTCAGACAGTTTTGCTGCAAATCCCGCTTCCGTATCAAAGCGAAATGTTATTTTATCATTCGCCGCTGGCTGCGTTTTGCGGAATCTGAAACGTTATGCGAATGAATGAATATATGAATGGGCGATTGCGACGTCTTCCTCCATGCTCCGCCGACTCCTCTCGTCGGACCTCTCATAGTCGTCAAATTAGATACACACTTGCGTGGCGGTACTGGTGTTAATTATTTCTGAACCACCGACGAGTAGGGCTTCCAACCCGGTCTATTGGCTGTTTTAATGACACCCGAAAACCGGTTTATTTTGCACGGTTAACCGGGGTTTATTGAATACCTCTTTTCGCCTCAAGTACAATGGACTTTTAAACAACTGTTCATATGCAGAGTACTTGGAGCAGTGATAAACGTTGTTGGCTTCCGTGGCGGATCTCACAGACTCAAGTGTCTGTACAAACAGCGTGATAATTCATAAATTTTATATTTGCATAATATTTGTTAAGATAATTTTATATGTAAATATTCATATAGCGGACTACTAGTTTTATATCAGCAATATCTTTATATCCATACTTTCTTTGAAAAAATAGGTAAAGCAACTGAATAACAATTCTCGTAGAAAAAATCTGTGTTTAGATAAACTTCATTGGCAGTCCATATACTCCACATAAGGAGCGGATATGGTTGAAAAAAACTTCTCTTTTATGCACCTTATTAGTTTATATTTAAGTATTGAGCAAAATTGCCTATATTTGTTCGTTTTAGAATATTGGTCTGTTTGATACTAGAATTGGTTTTTTGAAAATAGTTCCGATTTAAACAGGTTAGCCGGTTTATTTCTATGAAAAATAAACCGATGGGTTTGCTTTTGGAGGATAATTGGATGCCCTACCGACGAGATATTGTCAGGGTGCTTGCTGGTAAAGTTATTACCCGCAATGCGATGTACCTATGTATAAATAATCGACAATGGTTGAATGAACATGACTTACTAGATTTCACTTTTTTTAGTGTTCATTTACTGTGTATGAAATAATGTTTCGAAAATTTTGTTTGTACGAACGTATCATTAGAGTAATATTTGTACAACTGTACCACAGTGTTTCATAATACAGAATTTTTTCAAGGTCTATTCTGCGTGTGATTTTTTTAACAAGAATTGTTTGTTTATTTGTCCATGGCGTAATTTTATTAAATATGGAAAAAAACCACATGGCTTTGTCGAATTTTATCTTAAAGTTTAGTAATATATTTAAAAAAAAACGAAAATATTTAATGTTTTGGTTTACTTGTCCGGGAAGGGCCTTGTACTTGCAAAAGTACTTACTGAAAGCTTACTTCGCTGCACGGCCGCTAAGCTCCGAAGTCTAGACTACGGAAGGGATTAGGGAGCCATTTTGATTGGAAAGATCAGGCAATTTGCATGAGAGAAAAGACTATGCATTCTGGCCTTTTGATCATTGTCTTGAGAACAAATCTCACCAGAAAAACGTGGAACATCTTTTAAATTTGTTCCCTTATCGCTTTCAGTTGTTTAACAATAGACGAGAACGTAGCTTCGGCATAGGCGTCGGAATAACATTAATTTCATAAAGAGAGAACCACAAAGGAAACCAGGAATGAAACAGATATGGCAACATTCTACACTAAAAAATATATTGAATCGGAATTAGTGCAAAAAAATATATGGTTTAATGTCCAATGGAATTTTTACGTAACATAATTCACTCGCGATACCTATCTTAATAAGCAGTGCAAAAAAAAAAATAAGTATGCATCATGCTGTTGACTCAAAGGGTCGGGTCATTCAGTTTTGCACAATTGCAAATAACGGATTGGCGTTATCGATTCGGAAAATCGGTAAACTTCTCAGTCTCTTGCCGCCGCGGGGCTTTTCGGGTATCGTGACTCACTGCGATAACGTTTGCCTGCTTTATTGGAAATAATAACATCAACCGAGAGGGTGGATTTGGCAGGTTTTTCATTTTCGCTCAAGTGAATGTCGATCGGTTTTACGTTTGGCAGTATCGTAAACGGATTTTAGTGTAGTCTATTTGTATACAATACATGCAAAATTTAAAAAAAAAAATCTTTTTCTTTCGATGTTGACTTCAATTGAAGGGGATTTGCTGCGCGTCATACTAATTCTTTGTACAAGGAAAAATAGTTTTCCGTAATTTTTCTTGTGTTTACCTTATATCATTAATTTTCGGCGTCAACCCAACTACGTACGTTTAATTGAAGGTAAATATAATATTTTCTGTCGCCTGCTGTGGCTCAGTTGGTTAGAGCTTGCTCTACCGATCAAGCAGGCTTGGGTTCGATTCCCGGTAAGATCACGGTGAATTTGAGATGTATTCAATTCAAAGTTGTGATTGAAGATTGGGTGTTTGTGATGTCAATTCACATTATTTTCTCTCCTAACATCCCTCTGATTCTTTAATAACTGGACGTAGCAATGGCGATTAGTCAACCACTTGTCCTTTTTTAGCCGTTTCCTTCTTTCCCTACTACTCACTTTGAAAAAAGTAAGGTAAAAAACAGTTCTCGTAGAAAAAAAACTTACCTCCATTAGGAGGCCATATGCTCCACATTGGCAACGGATATGGATACAAATAAAAATAATATTTTTATTAACAGGCAATACATATAATCTGTAAACTGTTATCGTTACTTAGCTTGATATCGGATTATGTATTTTATCGATTCAGACCAAGACTGCATTTATGAACAGCTAGTTGTACTCATCGAATCAAGTATGGCACCAATAAAAGATTTAAAAAATTGTAATTGTTCGATTATTTAAATCAGAAGATATATAGACAATAAATATGTTATGATTTATAATTATACGTATTTGATCGTTTGTTAAGTGGGATGCAACGCGGAGACATTTTTTTTCTTTTCGATCTTGACAGCGTTCTCTCAGCTAATTTTACCTCATGAATTTATGAGAATAACCTCACACCACTCGCTCTTTTAATGACTTGAAATTAACCCCGTGATATAAAAATTCCTTGTCACGGTCGACATTCGTAAAATTGATTGTATTTAAATTATCCTCTCCGAAAATAGACAGAGCGTGGTTCATGAGCTTCTCGCCCAACCTTGGCGCGAGCGAATTGAAAACAATTATCGAATATGGTGTAAAGAAATGGTGTCAATTACCATATATTTTCTGCACATCTTTAGATCATAGCGAAGGAAGGACATCAATCCATGTAATTAACTCGTAAAGCCTCATTTGATATTTTATAAAAGTTAATGTACATGCATACATAATGCATGCTACCGATGTGTGTCTAGGTTTGTTTTTTTTTCTGATTTAATCAAATAAAGTAATTCATTCCGATATATTCTGTAGGCAGAGTTTTTGTTGTTGTTGAGATCGTTATGAAATTGGAAGATTACTTACTCGGAAACAAAACCGCGTCGCCGGAGTGCGGTACCGAAGGGGTGTTTGTTATTCAAATGAATATTCTTTAAAAAAAACACTCTATTCCTTGTTATAAATTTGCATGTTGAATGCGATTTAACGTATGTTTTTAAACAGACTGGCGAAATGTCACTGTGATAGATATCTATTTTAACAACCATGCGACGGTTGTAAGAGTTTTGTTTTTGTCTGACTGCCGTGTCGCATATGATTCTCCAGTTCGTCACCATTATATGACGTATTTCGAGTGTACATATTCTGATTAAAAAACGGTTGTCATTTGTTTAATATTTTTTCACTCTATATTGCATGTTTTTTCCTAATGTTTTAACGCTAAAATAATATACTGATTTGTACATTTTTTACATGTATTTTAAATGATCAGGCTTAGTACATGACGAGCACTATCATCGGTTGATAATGCTTGTCATGAGCGATACCGGTCCTGATCATTTAAATTAAAATGAACATTACATTAAAGTGCAAATGAGTATTTTTATTTATTGTAATGCCTTTCCATTTATTGACCGTGAACATCTTAAAAGTGGTTTATTGAGAAATATATGTGCTGATATTTGTTTGATTGGTGCAAGGGTTTTCAAAATATATCGTCGCTATACTGCCAGAAAACGTTTTGTCAAAAATTGGGTGTTTTGACTTATGAGTGCAGGCAGATTGATAGATTTCAACACACTTAATAGTCTGAAAAAAAGCTGATTTTTAAATTTATTTGTTTAGATATTTAAAGAAGTAGTACGTACAAAGTATATTTCGTTTGCAGTCATTCATTACTGGCAGATAACTTAATGTTTTTAGCTGTAAAATTGATTATTTATACAGCTACCCAAAGACAATTATACGCTTATTCGTTTTTGAGCTGTAACAAATTTGGTCAATTGTTGTTTATTTATTTGACTTATTGTCTACTGCCTTGCTACATTTCAGTTCGCTTGATTATATTACAAAAAGAAAATTATTTAAAAACATGGTTGTTTGCCAACGTTTTCAAGCAGAATACCGACGACGTAAGTGTAATAAATAGTTAGCATAATACGTATAATGCGCAATAATGATGCCATTCCCTACATACATTGAAAAGTATGAAGAGTATGTACGTATATTATCAAAAAAATGACACAGATACAGTCAGATTGACAGACGAACATGAATGGTTTTTTGTTTATTCCTCACTCGCTTATTTTATTTATGCAGATTGTTAAAATGTATCGCCGCAATCCGTTGTCACGGTTGATTGTCAAGAATCCATATTAGCAAATAACAATAACGATATTACAATATTTAGTCCCGCGTGGATAGGAAGATGGACGGCGAGCGTCCGACTGACCGGCTGACCTTCGCGGAAATATGTTTCGATTTTAATTGACGATGTACGAAGGTGAGAAGGCGGAATCACGGCGATTCCCGTGGGCGGGAAAATACGTTAGTTCATGACGGTATTTGCAAAAGAACAACGGAACGCTTTTGTGTAAAGTAGGTGTATTTTATTATACTGAGACAACAATTATAGTGCTTGTCGGTTTTCAAAAATGTGTTGAAAAACCGTTTTTTTTTTGCAAATTAGCGATACATTCCAAAGCCGGTTTTATCAAATTGTCAAATATTTTTTTCTTTACATCAAAATTTATTCATAATGGATAATATTTTGATTTGCAGCTGCCTTAGTTTTACATAAAACGAGATGAAAAAACTTGTAATGTTAAATTTCACATATCTACAAACATAAGAATCTTCTATTTGATGATTTAAATACTATCGACTTACTTAATACCCAGTGAAAGAGTATGTTCTAACTAAGTAATAGATCAGTGGACGTTGTGTTCTCTTAAAACATATTTTCCATGAATTTTCAAATATTTTTTTTTGTTATTTTTTATTTAATACAGAAACTTTTTAAAAAAAATTTCTTGCTATTTTAATAGAGTTATACTTTTTTTCGAAAGTCGATACCACCAGGGCTGTGGAGTCGGAGTCATAAAAAATGCGGCTCGAATTTTTTTTGAAAAATATATTTAAAAATGTTTATTCAAACTTGTTGTGTTTGAATACTCATCATTAAATTTTGTAAGTGTTGACATTGTATGCTTGACTGACTAAAGATGATCTGATGGAATATATACAAGTATATATAATATATACAAGTTGAAATGAAATTATTGAAACATTCTCAGAGTTGGAATTCTCTTTTTTTACACGACTCCACAGTCCTGGTAGAAACCCGGTTTCTGTATAAGCCCTCGATAATACCATTGTATTTCTTAAATATTATTTTAATAAAAATATTTAAATATATATATATATATATATATCACTTTTAGGGTGTTCACTGTCAATACTTGGTGGAAAGGCATTATATTAGTAAAAATACAATATTCCTTTGTACTTCATTCCACTTTATTTAATATGTCAGGACCGGTTTCGCTCATTACGATCATCGTCAACTGATAAGAAATATAATTTAACAATGCTATTTATACAAAAATGAACAGTTATAAACAACAATTGGCATTGAAAAGAAATTACCAATTACATTGAAAGTGATTCTAAAATAGCACAAAATTAAAATGTTTAACACATCTAACACATAATTAAAAACTCATCTCAGATTAATAAATTTAGAATGGATAAATTTAGAATTTAGAAATTTAGAATAATTTTAATTATATGTTAGATGTGTTAAACATTTTAATTTTGTGCTATATTAGAATCACTTTTAATGTAATTGGTAATTTCTTTTCAATGCCAATTGTTGTTTATAACTGTTCATTTTTGTATAAATAGCATTGTTAAATTATATTTCTTATCAGTTGACGATGCTCGTAATGAGCGAAACCGGTCCTGACATATTAAATAAAGTGGAATGAAGTACAAAGGAATATTGTGTTTTTACTAATAAATTGTATATATATTGTCAAGATTCGTTATTGGTTGGTTAGGCATAAAACTGTCATCGTACCTACATAATTTCAGCCTAAGCTTACTTGAGCTATCACGTTAACGAGTAAATATTGTCAACCCCCTGAATCTAATCGATTCAGTGCGACGTCGTAGACAAACTAATATCCCGATAAACATTTCAATTGCTGATCTCACCTCCCACATTGTTTGGTTTGGTGGGTAGGCTTCATTGTCTGTAGGTATGGATCGCTCGTGCTGACGTCACGAGACGCCGGTTTGGATTATTGAGCTGTGGGGAACCACCGGCAGCGGTGTACGGCAGTGGTAGTTTTTAATAATTTTCTATACAATTATTCTCAAACGCTGAACGAAAATTACATATCACTGCTTAATATTGTACTTTTGAATTGTTATAATTCTTCCTCTATATGATTAAAACTCAATAATTAAAATCTGGTAACTTCCCCGTCTATTAATTGAAAGTAATCAATAAATTATTCTTTATTCGAATGATATGCACATTTTAAAACGAATTGTAAGATGAATTTATACATCAGCTTTACAATTGTTTACTCATACACTTTTAAAGGTGTTCACTCTTAAATATTGATGTAAAAACGTTACAATTTTTAAAAAAATAACCGCTATTTTTTCTTACGAAATTCACATTTTTTAAATATATACCAGGACACGTTTCGTTGATAATGCATGTAGTATGAGTGTACCAGTCCTGACCGTTATTGAAAAATCAGTACAATAAATCTTTCATTTTGTCCATACTTACGTGTACATTAATATGTATATGGCAATTCTAACGAACTCAGAGTAGATTTATAATTAATTCACTGTTCCTTTTTGATCTTATATAATTTTTTTTTTATTTTTATTATCGCGTACTCATTTGTTCTTCTCTTTATTTTCAGGTAAGGGATTATCATTGAATACTTTGATTACTACAATGTCGGGAGGAGAGAATCTCTACTACTCCGATTCAGTCGAATGCGAGATAAGTAAATGCAATCGTTTAAAAGAGTAACAAGTGTCGAGTCATTTTAATACGAAAAAATGTATGTACAGTGACTGATTAAATGTTTTAATGATAATGGTTAGTCTTGTAAAGGTTCGCCGTCCCTCAGACAAGCTCAGGCGTCGCATGCGTCACGGGGCGTCGCCGTCGGTTTAGGTACGGCGTGCGGCATACTACTACTATTGAGCCAGACTCTGAAATAATGGGAAAAGGAAATATCGACGCTTGCGAGGGGGGCCGGGAAGTACGTCGCGACGCTCCGGCAGCGGGGATGGAGTGAGGTTGGGGAAGGTCGCGCGATTAACTTGGCCTCTTCTTCTTCTCTTGCACGAAAGCGTGGGTCGGCATTCATTTAGTAATTGTTGAAAATCTTTGACCTTTTGCATGCTTGCGATCGATGGCATGCGATTTGAACGGGTACAATTTGTTCCTGTATCTTTATTTTGGTACGAGATCTGATGGACGATTTTTTATTTGGTATTTTGCATACCTTTACGCCTTTCGGGGGATAATCAATATGTTCTTTATTATATTTTAGTTTTTTTTTTTTTTTTAATATTTAATAGGTCATTACATTGTTAACGGTTTTACAGTTATAATGAAAACAAGTCGTATCCGTTTTTATTTTAGTATTTCAATACTTTCAGCGGTCAATATTTCAACGGGGAATCGAATTTAAGTTTTTTTTTATTAAAAACGTTTTTTTTTTAAATTGTCACTTATTGGTTCTCTTGTTTGAGACAAGTACAACAAAGTTGAGCTCATGGCGAGAGTTAGCAATCGGATAATAATGCTTATGTATATATATTTTCGTATGTTATTTATGCACACGTAGTTCTCGTAGAAAAAATCTGTTGAGATATCTCCATTAGGAGGCCATGTGATCCAGACTGGGAGCAGAAATCAATGAAAAAATAAATATTTTTGGCGTTTAATATGTTAATTTATTAAAATTAAATTAGACAGCAAGATTAAATTTAATAATGTTTTCATATTTTATGATAGTCTTCTTATATGATACCGACTAAAATTTTGATTTATCCTTTCGATCAATTTACGCTATTACAGCACGGTGCATGATTTATCGTGATATAACACTCTGTGGATAGAATAACAACGATGAAATTAATTATTTTCGTTGCACACACATACTGTGCCTGGGCAGATTCGATTTTTTTGTGTGCTGTTTTCGATAATGCTGCGAAGATTTGTTTATCCGACATGTGTGCCGTGCCGGTTCTCGGTGGCATGGCTGAAGAATAGCAAAAACATATTATAATAATATCTCTACATCATGACAGCATCCATTATGCAAATAATCTGTTTGACATTTACGAGGAACTGGTTGGTTACGTTATTATAAGTTTCGGCTGTGAGAAGTCGACGATTAGTATTATTCATACTTATATAGTAGTGGTCGATTTTTGCTACACAATGCTGTGTCAATATTTTAAAATAACTTAGATTCACAATGCTGTTTTTTGTGTCTAGATCGGCTGTATTTTCTATGCCGAAAAATCGAATTTTCAATTTAATATGAATCCACCACATATGTATTTGAATTGACAGGTCTCAACGTTCAAGAACATCAGATGCTCAAAAAATAAAATACTCATTTGTACCAATTCCCACTTTTGTTTAATAAGACCAGAACCGGTTTCGCTCATGGCGAGCATTTTTTTTTTTTAAAAATTAAAAAGAAAAATCCTAGATTATAATTATGTTCGAATTTACCTTTAGTCTCTGATGAGTTTTGTAGTAACATTTTAGAGGTTTTAAATTTTTAAAATTTAGTCAATTTAGTGTCATTCATTCATATTTTGTACTCTGGTTTGTAAATTTCCTTTCAATACCAATTGTTTATTATTAACATTGTATTCCTTTACCTTTTTTTTTGTGGAGTGCCAACACCTCACCATCCACCCAGTCCCTAGGACAACGCTCACCGTCCCACACCCTGGCCATCAGGTGATAGAGAGGATGTAGGACGGCGTTGAGACCACATTTCAGAAATTCCGAATGTATACCGTCTCCACCCGGTGCTTTGCCGTTTTTAAGCCTCTTCACTGCCAAAATAATTTCGGCATGTGTGGGCGTACGGTCTGAAATACCGGACACTCGGGGAGGTCCATAAATGTAGCCTTTTCGGTTACGTCAAATGGGTCCTGGGGGGGCGGTCGGTTCAGCACCTCGCAGAAATGATCCTTCCAAATCTTTTTAACGCTTTCTGCGTTTGACTCTATCGCTCCATCAGGGCCGCGAATGGGCCCGGGAGTCGGTGGTCGCTTTCCGCAGACCTCACGCGTGATTCTAAATAACTTCTTGGTATCATTTCGCGCAGACTTCTTGACAACCTTGTCCTGATTACGATAATCAGCGCGACGTTCTTCAAATTTTTCAGGGTCAGCTTCACTGTCCTTCAGTGCTTTCAGCCTGGCCCGCTCTTCAATTCTCCTCCACGTATTTTCGGACATCCATTTTGGTTGCCCCTCCCTCCGGAATCCGAGAACATCTTCGGCGGATGATGCAATAGCACGTTTGATACAGCACCAGTCCTCCTCGCGTGGCGGCCATATGCTCCACATAGGGAGCGAACATGGCCAAAGAAGAAGAAGAATTCCTTTACCAGTTGATAATGCTTGTCATGAACGAAACCTGATATTATTAAATATATGTGGGAATTAGTACGAATGGGTATTTAATACGTCTGTTTTAATGTATATATTTCAACTCAAAGATACAGTGAATTCAGCCTCGATTTGTCGAAAAATCCGAATTTATTTTTTTATCCATTAGTATTACAATGCTCATTGACCGTATTTTATTTTTGCACAATTTTTATTTGTTATGTAATACCGGTATCGGTATATTGGTCTGGTATTGTAAACCCTAGTGTTATTTTGTTTTTAATCCAGCTTTGGCTGGTGTTACGCGTATGACTTACAAAAAAAACAGCGGTCATTTATATTTAAGTTTTTATTTTAGCCGAAATCGTTTTTATCCATTCGTTTGTTTTTATTTTAACCAAGGCTTTAAAGAAGCCTCACTGAAGTTTAAACATCTCTGGTACTTCCTAGGGTACGGTATAACATACGGTAAAAGTAGCAAATAATTAAAAACAATATAATTTATTACTATTTTGTTTGGTTAAAACGATGTCGAAATATATATCAACTTTATTTTATGGTTATGGTCATTATGCAATCTAATATTTTGATATTTAACCTTATTGTAAAAAGCCCTTTCAAGTAAATGTCAATTCAATCAATACGCCTTATTACTTTTAATAAATCTCAGTTGCGCAACGAAGGGCACGATTTTTTTATTATCTTAATATCGCTTTCTTAAAAAGGTTCGTGCGCTTATTTTAGAAATTAGCATCGACCATTTATAAACTTTTCTTACACTATTCATATCGATGGAACAAAAAAACTTTCTTGTTTAATCGACTGCATCAATAACTGCTTGATTATATTTTTTAACATCGCAGATGGACGGCCTATTTGAGTGTTTTCTAATACAACTAAAACCAGCCCGATAATCTAAAATAACATTGTATTGAATTTTTGATTAGTTTACCTTAACACATTGCTTACGGCTATATTTAAAAAAAAAACTGAGTTGCCGCGGGTGATAAATAATCGAGACAAAGGGAGTTTAGAGAAGAGCTCCGCACTAAGCAATCGACCTCAATTAAGTCAGTAAACATCAAACTGTGAGGTGCGTATCAACAAAACGAACTTTTTTAAAATAAATATAATAATATATAATGGAAAAAATATATTTAGACTATGTGATTTAACTGTTTTCATAATATACAGTAAAACTTTTTATTATAAACATCTAAGACTGGGTGATTCATAACCATTTTTTTTGATACAATTAATATTTGCAGAATATATTTATGAACATTTAAAAAAATCTTAGCAGGTGTCCCATTCTGAGCATGGTGCACTCTGAGATCAGGCTTCAAGCCACAACATCTACGAGATTAGTTTAAGAAAGTGAAGTGATTAGTAGAACCATCTGAACAATGGCAGCCTATTCCTAATATATTTTGCATGCTATTTACAATTTTATAAAACATTCGCGTGAGAGGTGATCGAAAACAATTATAAATAATTGATAAAAAGATAATAATTATATACAATAAAGATGTACACTCGATCAATCAATGAAATTCACATGTTTTTTGTTATATCACTAATTGAACTTATACACATTATAATATTACTTGTTCTTAAACTAATTACATTTAAATTTTCAATAATCTTTCTTGGTATGATATTTTTGGAAACATTTTCCAACATGGAGTGGAATTTTACATTGTTTGCACATGAACGCACTTGGTTTTCTTATTTTAAGTTTAGCGCAAACTCGACAATTACGTCTTACTAGCTTTTTAGTTGTCTCACTAGTTATTTTAACCAATTCGTGGTTTTTTAAAACACCAGACAGTCTATCATTTGGTTACATTTAAACTAGTAGTTCTCATTGTAACAGTGGCTGATAGTGGACTTTGTAGATTTTGGGTGCTTGATAAAGATTGTGTGTCTAGTTCAGAATTACTATCTTCAAGCCAGGTCTCAGCAACTTGAAGCAAGAACTCGTGGAAGTGAAGATTACATGAAACATTTAGTTTTTTGAAAATTTGGAAAGCATTGGAAATTCCACAATTAATAAGGTATAAAGAGGCTTTTTTGGTCCACTTCAAAGATTTCCGGTATATTGGGTTGTATGCTAGATACTGATCAGCAAGATCAACACCATTCATGAAATTGTTGTATTCTACGATACATCTAGGTTTTTTGACGGGCAATCCTGTTTTTCGGTCAGTTTTTCCCGTATTTACCATATCCGCTTGATGTATCGTAGAGATCATCCTTACATCTCTTTTCTTTATTGTCTTCCATATTTGAATTAGAACATCTCCCTTTCGCCGGTACGCAGTTTCTTGAACATTGAGGCGTATATTTTTTAGTATTGGTGGTAGGCCACGATTTTTTCTGATTGTACCACAGATTCTGGTTTTTAACCCCATCAAATGATTTGCTAAACGCACGCTATTATAATAATTATCAGCATAGACATTATACCATTTATTTAAGTATGGAGATAGCAATTCGGTTATTGTGGTATCCAAAGCAGCACTAATACCTGCATATAGTTTAAAATTGCATATATATCCACTCTTTGATTCACAGACCATCCTATTTAGAATTCCATATTTTATAATTTTCATAGGATTGTACACGCGACACATCAGGCGACCTCTCCACGGAATCATCCCTTCATCTAGGGATATGTTTTGCTCTGGCTGATAGACTTCTTTGAATTTTTTAGCAAAATAATCAATTATGTTTTGAATTTTTATTATTCGGTTTGGGTTTGGAGTGGAAATATCGTCATTGTTGCAAAAATGGAGATATCGTAAAATTTGTTGGAATCTATCGCGGCTCATTGTTTTTCGGAAATATGGCGTCTCTATCCTAGGATTCGTGGACCAATAATCGCCAACGGTATTTTTTCGGACTAACGCCATTATGATAACTAAACCGAACCATTTTTTTAATTCTCGAATGGTTACATCGGTCCATTTACGTGCATGGGCTGACCTCGGATGGTTGTAATGATTTTTTTCCCTATAAGTATTTGTCTCCTTGACTATTATTTCGAACAAATCATCTCCTATGAAGAGTGATGTCACGTCCCCTACACTTGATCGATTTTCAGGGAAAACTTTCAGACCCGGTACACCTTCAAAATCAGGTAAATCCCTAGGAGGATCAAACTCTGCCCAATCTAACGTTATATCTGGGATTTCGGAAGATTCTTCAGATGATGATGATATACGCATTACACGCGGTCTTGAAGTAGTACGTAGCACTGGTCCATCATCTTCTTCACTGTTATCTTCTTGAGCGTCATTATTTTCATCTTCAACGTCACTCGGTATATCGGAAAGACAGTCTTCAAAATTTTCGTCAACAAAAGTATCCTCTCTGTCATCCATTTTAAATAAATAAAAAATTCACACGAGTCCCAAAAACTAATCACAAAGACCGTAAAAACAAATCGCAAACTTGCTTGCAAAAATCTAAATAGTAAATAAATTCAAATACACATTACAATATGACACAAATACGGTTTAAAAATCTCTAATGTCTCAAAAACAAATGGCAAAAGTTCACAAATTATTTAGTATAATAAAGTAAAATAATCTTCATATACGATTACACAATAAAGTTCGTTAGTATATGTAACACAGTTTAACAAGCAAAACTTTTTAACGGTTTAACTGCAAAAAAATAGCTTGACGCGGAGAATATTGTTAGGTACTGCGCTACCTACTTGACCTAATTACTTGCGTGTCGCGGGACGAATAATATCAAATGACCGTGAAATATTAATTATATGCATGTTTTGAACAACGAAGGATATTGTTTTATAGAGAAAAAAATGCCATCTGTCGTCATTGTTTTAAATTAATTCATAATACTCCTTGAAAAGAATTGGTAGGACATTTTTGAAAGAATGACGATTCTATCATCGTTTTCATTTACATATTTAATCGTGTTATTGAACCAACAAAGACTCGATAATCGAAGTTTTGCCTTTGGCGACATCTTCCAATCACACGTTTAAGTAAATATGTCAAGAAATAAGGTGTTTAACATGCGTTTTTTATATATAAAGATGAAAAGCATAAAAA